>JABCPV010000049.1:0-218632 GCA_016584345.1 Suillus ampliporus | reverse complement strand
TCATACCACCGCTTGCCACCGTTAACCCACGTCTACTCAGCTTGACCACCCTCCAGTTACTATACCTGAGGGCCCCTCGACTACATCCCAATCTTTAACTACCACTCAGTCACTCCCAGCTGCTTCACGAGTTTATGCCCGGCCGTTAGATCCCAATTACGCATGGAACTATGTTCTTGGGCACCAGCGGACGTTGGTGGCTGAACAGCGCTTTCAAGCCGACCAAAGTCTGAGTATCATGATCCGCAATATGATTGATGTAGTCCTCTGGTTGAAGGTGTGTCTTCTACATTTACTTGATGGTTTCTTGGCGCTGACTCGAATAATGCTAGAACAACGACCCTCCCCACCTGGTGAGGCTTACATGCACCACACCTGGAAAGTTCGTGCCAGGAGACCATTCGCTATTGATGAGATTCGACCTCGGAGACTATATCGCAGTATATTGCAGTGATCAGCATGCCTGGATCGAGCAAGACATCAAGACTCCACTTCTCAGTCCCCCGAATTCAACCATCCTCCTGCGCTCTATTGATCTCACTGACAATCACATGCTACACGGATTCGCTGAGAGGGTCTTATCCCTTAGTCGCACGCCTGCGACGTCCAATCTCCGTCAAAGCGGGCCTTTAGTGCCCCACGGGTATGCATCTCTCCCGATTTGGATGGGATCACCTCGACGTTGAAGGCGAGAGGAATCAGAGGAATTTCCAGTAGGCAACAATGCTGCGAGCCTGTGGTATCTCATCTCTCTCCGCAAGTCCGCCCACTCCTTTACCGCTTATCGAATCACCTAGTCCCACCTGCGACGTCACCTTTGTCACTCACCCACTGGTGACTTGGACACGTCACTGCGCCAGCCACGGTCCAACCTAATGCCTCTGCTACTGTCCCTCAGGTGCCCAAGCACGATTTCCTTGGAAGTATGCATGCGATATGGTTCCCCGTATTCCAGCTCTTCGTCGATTATCAGACGATCAGATGATCCAGACCCTCTTCGCTACTACTTTCCGATTGCACCTATACTAAGGCGACATTTTATAAGCATCGTGCCGCTTATCGGGCAGCTATCAGGAACTCGGGGGATAAGGTGGAATATGCCGTCAATGCAGGATATAGTCCCGCTGGCCTGTGGAACACTCTCTTGGCGGAAATCAAAGCTAACACCCTCAGTCTTACTGGTAGTAATGGCCTGGGTAGCATCTCAAACTCGGATGCGAAGTGTAAGTGTAATCTGATTTACTAATTCCACGATTGGCTAATCCTTGTCCTTCAGGTCATATACTGCCTCCGAGTTTACTACCAATGGACCCATCTACCACTGACACTGAATTACTCCTTACTCCGAGTTTACTTACCAGCAGGAACCCAATCTACCCACTGAACACTGGATTTACTCCTACTGACTCTCTTAACCGGTGATATGAGTGATGACTCTCATGTCCACTATTCCGGAGCATAGAGGAGATGAACCGTGATACCATAGTCAACCACCAATTCTGAATTTCCATTCGATTTTATGAGTTTATTCCCCAAATCGATCCCTTTCCCTTCGATACATTTCCTGCTTGGTTAAATGATCCCCTCCTGTAGATTATTCGTTTATGGGACCTGACGGTCAAGCCTTACATCCTTACCACCTTTTCAATTGGACTAATTATCGCACCGAAAGTTCTACTAGTTGATTCAACTGTTATTATCCATTGAAAATGTGACCTCCTTCAGGAGTCCGTCCGATTGCAGGTCTTGCTCCGCCCAAATCTATTGGGATTTTCCAAGTCGGACCGGACCAACGCATGGGAGGCTCATCCATTACAGGTTGCACGGTTGGGCCCTGTGTGTACCAAAATCATCCCTGTTGACTGATGGTAGGTCCACTATACAGCAACCCCGAAATGGTTCATAGAATGTATCCCCACCTACCGCGAGTCAATCCGGTTCCGGCGCGTCGTCCAGCATTCAAGCTAACTTTACTTTGAAAATGCGTGATTTGGGACCAGCTCTGAAGGTGGCATATGTATGGCGCATGCAGCCTCGGCTTTTTTGGGGATCTATTGGAGGCAGGGTTGCCGTAGTGTAAATTTCGAAGATCCACGCGTTAGACTTGAATGCTGGAGGAAGAATTTCAAAGATCCGCACGTTAGACTCGAACGCTGGAGGAAGAATTTCAAAGATCCGCAGATGGCGCTGCGCGCCATCACAAAACTCTTAAGACTATGCTCGTGCCTCGATAGAGTGACAACATGCACACAAGAGATAGAATTATAACAAAAATCTAGACAATGTATGTAGTGCGAACTATGTAATTATGTAATGCGAACAGCGCCGGTGCACTAGTCACTGCCAAACAGAGCATCCATAGAAATCGTCCAAGGAGAATGTCCTCGTCTCTCTGACTCTGAGATAACATAGCGGTTCCGGCGTTTGATCATTTCATCGAGATAAAAGTTATACCGGTGTACAGACATGTCCCGCAGGATTGCCTGATACCCACCTAGCCATACATTTGTCTGTTCACAAATCGAGGTATTGAATTGCCACTTGCCGCCGGAAATGAGCTCTGGGAAAGCAGCAGGGTTGCAGTGCTGCTGACAGTAGGTGTCAGTTTCCTTGTGTTTCGAGTTGAAGTGAAACACGTCCACAGGCATCCCTGTTGCGGCGAAGTGGTCATCACCAATAGCATCTTGGTGAGCGCGGAGCTTGCAGTTGTTGTCGAAGACGAAAAATTCAGGTGTTGATGCGGCAGTAGGGAATACCGTCTTTGCAAATTCCTTGAGTTTAAACGTTAAGGGTTAGCGCACGTCAGTGAGACTGTATATAACTCACATTAACAGCGGAGACGGCCTCGGACCCAAAAAATGTAGCCCGCGCTAATATCACCCCACAAGGCCGCATGATAAGCTGCTCATTATGGGTTCGGCGTCGACCAAACCTTGCTCTGAGGTGTCTGTTGCCGTTCTCCGGCTTACCGTCACACTCAGAGTCAAGGATCACCTCAAGATCTTCGTCTGCGCTGTTAGAGTTACTACCGCCACTATCAGAGGCTGAAGGAACAGAGTCCAAGGGCAATGTAATGCCAGCCCTCTTGAGCCGCGCTCGCAGCTGGAAGAGAGCTTTTGCAGGCTTGAAGTAGGCGTCTTCAAGAGCCTGGTGGTCCACATTGCCGCATGTTCGAGATCCAGTGATATGGAGCTCATCACAGCCATCGACCACGCACCGCTGGTTCAAGTCTTGATGGTCTGGACAGAAACGATGACGGTTGGTCATAAGCGGGACTTTGCAGTCGTGCACTGCGCAACAAGGATGCCCGATAGTATTACCATCACAAACAGCTGCTTGGATCTTCGCTGCAGCGTGGAATCAATCTGAGTATGACGCCTTGCGCTTAACAAATGATTGACTTACTTTTTGGGTCGTCGCCGATGACGATGAAGCATAAGTCACAGGCATGCGGGTATGCTTCCTGCCCAATACCTTCCATTTCTTTGTTGCGCTCACTCAGCGCAACGTCAATTCGGGTCCGTTGTTGCTCATCGTGGGGAAGAATGAGGCAACTGTTATGCTCTGCCTTCTCCAGTAGCAGTGAGTAGATAAAAAATCCATTCAGGACGTCAGTGTCGCGCATTTGAAGGGTATACTGCCATGAAAATTCCTCGTCGAAAGCTTGCGAAAGTGTAGCGTCAAAAGCACGCCTATTGTTCGACATGTAGGCGTGCCGTTGAGCAAGTGCGTAGTTGTACACGCGAGTGCAGTTCATACTAGACATCCTGAAACAAAAGGTTACATCAGAGAAAGACGAGAATTTGCCACGTACCATCCGAAGACTTTTGTTGCTGCAAATAGTTCCAACAGTGCAGCTTCAATATAGAAATGCCTTGCGGCTTGAATGACGCCGGGAACACCAGCATAGTACATGCACGTCGAGTCGGCATTGTGAATCCGATAGTTGGGGTAGTATCTGGTGTGGCATTCTGGGTGAAGTGGTCAGTAGGCGTTACTGGAAGATAACAAACATACGACGACAATATGTTGATACCGAATGGACCGGGAGGGAGCCATCTCGTAGCGTAAAGAGACTAGCCCGAAATTTATTGACATCCGTGAGAGTGGCTACTTCATCGCCATCACGGTAGTTCGTGCACTCAGGACTCTGGCATACACGTGTCGGCGGATACAAGTCGTGATATCCTATGAGGTTCAAACATGTCAGTGAAGGAAGCGAAACGATGAACAGCAACGCACCAATACCACGCATAAGTCCATGACAGTTAAAAGCCTCAATCTCCTTGTCAGTTGGGAGTACTGTACCATGAGTCCAAATAACCTGACGCAATGCTACCCAGCATGCAAGGATAGTGGGTCGGTCTTGGCCAAGTGCGCCAGCAAGAAGGAGTGTAACGACTTCTGGAGGGTGGGTGGGTGGATGGCAGATGTCGGTCATGCACTGGTGAATGAATGGTTTCGCCATGCATGCAAGCCGAACGAAGGCCGTGAGGTCGGAGAAAGTGAGATCAGACGCATCCAAGGATGCAAGCAACTGACGGATGTCCGTCATGAAGGGGATCAGAGGGACGTCGATGATGATGAGGAAGGGGATCAGAGGGACGTCGATGATGGTGATGAGGATGAGGATATATGTCGCTAATAATGTTGTTTGGTCGTTCTACGTAGACTCGCGTAGACTGCGGTAGACTGCGGCAGACTGCAGTAGACTGCGGTAGATTCTGCGGAGTTATCCGAACTGAGTCTACCAATTTTCTACGCGAGTCCACTGGTAGATTCTACGTAGATTCTACCCATGCACCTTACATGCCCTCACCGATACTATGGCAAGCATGCCGCCACGCACAGTTTCACTAGATTTAAAAGCTCGTATACCTGTCTTACACCGACGCGGACATTCCATCGCAAGTATCTGCCATTTTCTCGGAGTCAAGAAAACTCTCGTACACAAAACCATCCTGCTATACAACCTGACTGGCACCGCATCTTCAAATCTCAACAGTGGTCAATGCGGCTAGCGTGTACCCGGGTGGATATCTGGGTAACGACTACCCGTGTCACACCCTACTAGTGTCGCAGCCCACCTGGGTTGCCCAATTAGTAAGCCTTATTATACTTGGTGATTATGTGCTTCGACAACTATACTTAGGCTTACTTGCGTTAAAGCTCAACACCGGCATTAAATACTGCCCCAAATCATCTACGACCTTCAGCTATATCTACAGCGGGGGCGGGTATTCAGAGGTAATGCTCAGTGTATGTAATCCGCCCGCCCCCACCCACCTAATTATATTCATCTATGGCGCGCCGGTGTTCCCACGTGCCTTGCCCTTTCCCCTCACCGCCCTACACAGTCTCAATGCCTACCGCGGTGTCATCCTCTCCCCAGGATAGCTCAAACTCGCTGTCGCTGTCGCCATCATTGCAGGAGCCCAGCTGCAGTCCCTGCACTGCTTTCCCCATCCAGAACTGATCGCCTCACCACCTCCACTGCTTTCCCATCCTTCTGTCGTCAACGCGCCCTATTGTGGCCTCCCCCATACCATCCACGCCTCCATGCCTCGTGCCTCAGGCACTTCCAAGATCACTGGACTGTCAAAATCAATCATCTCACACAGCTTCAGAGGACGGCAACGCCAATCACGAGTTCTTACGGCTGGAAAACAGCACCAGCGCATGGGGGCAGCAGATGCACTCTGCCAAGCTGAACTTCAAGGTTCGTTTATAAACCTCTGATGTTTAAATCTTTACATTTATATATATACATACACATCAGACATGTCAGCGGAAGATCGGGATGCAGTCGAGAGCATGGTTGCCGACCATGGCATGGACATTGAGACACTACCATATACAGCACCTCCGGGAGACGAGGGCTTTGGTATAAGCCATGAAGGTGGTGAACATGAGGTGTTCGAAGGACTGGCGCACCAGATTGCTGACATTGGTGGATAGCAAGTATTTCTCCCATTGAACCTATGCGCTTGGCTTATCTTAATGTAGTCACTATCATGATCATCGCACTCGCCGAGACCGCATAGAAGATCAAATGGAACACTGGAACCTCCAAATTGACTGCTTGGTTGCTGCCTATCTAGACTATCATTCACGCGATTCTGGAGATGGCATGCCCATCCTTGGCGACATACCTATCGAGCCACTTCCAGACACGAGAGACTGCCTTTTGATCAAGGATATTGAACTTGTCGATATATTCAGTAAGTGTCAGTCTCTTCTCTATTCAGCTGCTTAATTTCGCCCTCCTCCAGAACGAACTCGCTCATCTCTTCACTCACTCGCCTCTCATAAGTATCCCAATGAGATGCTCATTTATTATGGCTACATTGGGTGTGCGCCAATGTACCCGACCGTTGCGATATCGCTTCGCACTCTTGCTTCCTACCGTCAATCTCATCGTACATGTCCTCGCTTTGGCATCCAAGCGCAATGTAAAACACTTGCTTTTCTTCACAATGTCAGTATTTCCCTTTGCAGCCAAGCCTGTCTATTGATAGGTAGATTCCGATTGATAGATTCCGTATTGCCTGTACCTCAACACGCAATTCTCCGTTGCTTACGACATCTATTTAGAGATCCTCCATTGTGTGCAACAGCGTTTGCAGGCACCGCTCGGGCGCGATACGCCAAATTGGCGTTTATTGAATTCCTGCCCTGCGTGTTTCTATAAGCTCCGAGATGAACCCAAACTCGAGTTTGACTGGCTTATATCCATCGACGGCAACAACAGCTTGAAACGGTGGGATTCCACGATATATGGGAACACTCCATGTGTAGATTCTCGATGGGCTCGTTCGGACTATTGGGTTGAACCCAAAGCTGTGGACCGGTTTCAAAATGAAGTTCGAGCACATGATGTGAGTAAACTATCTTGGTATGAACAACGGTTGATGATATTTTGCAGATTGCTTCACATGTTGATGATTGGCAGGATGAGCCTGTCGAAGCAAATCCTTCTCAGTCATTCTCTTGCGTTGACCGATGGCAAAATGCTGGTCCCGAAACACGTAAAAAAATGTTCTCAGTTTTCGATGAATCCGGAATATTCATTGTCGCATGTCGCCACCGGTTCGTACTTGTGGCATGTGATATGCTTCGAAGCGGTGAACTGTAGGTCGGTTTAGTTTTGATTTAACCATTGTTGATTTGACTCCCAGGGCCAAATATCCCTTGGCGCTTATTGACAAACTCCTTGGTGTTTATGGACCTAATGGAGGTTGTGCTTATAATATAGGATGTGCGTTCTCAAAGACGTTGAGCAATAGTTCCTTGGCGTCTCAAGTGGATAACCTTGGCTTCTGAATGATGGTGGGCACCTTTCATGGCCATGCCCACAATCGAAAATGTCAGTTACACTGGCATCCATTGTATATCCCCGGAACAGGACATAGTGAAGGTGAAGGGTGTGAACATATCTTCTCAGCTTCAAACGAACTTGCTCGGAGCACCAGACATGCGAGTCCATTCCATCGGCACCAATCCATTGAAGAGCACTTCTCATTTTGGGATAAGGACAAATATGCGGCCCTAAGTGCGTAACATTCATTTGGTAATCGCAATGCTGACACGTTCTACATTTATCTGACAGGTAATTTTTTATGGAATCATTATCAGGAAGCATTGAAGGTGATCGCAACCCTCACCGTTGAGCTAACGATCATCAAAGCTGAGCTACAACTCACCGACGACGACTTCCCTCGATTCCTCCATGAAGAGTGCAATTATCTTGAGAGTTTGAAGGAGCTCCCTGTGAAAGACAACCTCTGTATCCGCTATGTCGAGGTCCTAGATGAACTGGTTGAACAAAGGTAAGTCCAATCTTGCCGTTAATAGCATCCCTGATGAGCGACTCATTCCAGGGCTGATTGGGTCTTGGCTCGTGAAGCTGCAAATAATGCCCTTACCGAAATCCCTGCTAGTAGTTTGATGCAGATCAACCAAGCACTAATGGCTGCCCGTATCAAAGTGGATTCATCATATGTGAAGTTGCAGCATGCGGAGGCGCTTGTGGCTCATATGGAGATTCAGCTAAGCATTGACGTACGATGGGAGATTGGTGGCGAAGAATATAACCGCTTCAAAGATGAAGCTTCGCTTAGTCAATATCGTACGGCACTTGATGAGCTAGAACGGCTTGTCGTCATGAGGTTGTTTGAACTCTCGAAGTTGTCGTTGTCTGGCACAGGTATATCAAATTTGATGTGTTCACTCCAGCGCTAATATATTCTTTTAGGGTATAAACTTTGGCAACAAATCAGCAAGGCCTTACAGCGGCATTCTGAAACTATTCAGAAGGCTATTACTCGCTACAACATTCAGGCTGCAGCCCTGAATCCACCGCAGTCCAAATATTTCGTGGAAGGATATTGCAGACTACAGTTTTATTGCCAAGTTTGACCTTTTACACTACTCACGCGCAGACATCAGGAGCAATGATTGGGCTAAGCCAGCTCATCGAGAAGCCACGACAAAATATTTTAAGCTTCTCCGAGCACGTGAAGAAATTGACCGACTCAACATCGAATTTCGTCGACTGCGCACGGTCATTCATGACGAGGAACTTCAGGTAGCTGGTATCATACATGACCTGCTTATTTCAGACCCATTGCTTGGCAGCAAGTTGAAGCGCCAGTGGCGTTCACGAGCAGTTATCAATGCTGTACACTCATATCGCTTAGATCAGATTGCGGGTCTCACCGGATTCTCTGGAGTCAATACTGTTGGCGTCTGCCTTGAACTCACTGCAAATGATCATGTATTGAATGGTATGTCTCAAGCACCACGCAAATTCACACTAACTCATGCCACAATGCACAGCTGGTCATATCTCTGTACCACAAGAGGACAGGGACGATGTTCTGGCAATCATCAGGTCAGACTATGATAACATGGAAGCCATTGATCGAGAGGAAGACGAGGCAGTGACAGAGGACATGGCAGATTACTTACATTCCATCATTGACTGACTGTCCTGTATATATTACCATTTTGTACTGAATACATTCGAGATTCTGCGACAGAGTTCTCCAAGTATCCCTGAAGAAAGTCACCGCCAGCAGATCTTGGTTAACCTGTGACGGTATTCTCCAAGTATCCCTGAAAAAAGTCACCGCCAGCAGATCTTGGTAAACCCGCGACAGTGTTCTCCAAGTATCCCTGCGAGCTTCCATTGTCTGGTTGGGATTTGATGGTATTCTCCCTGAAGAAAGTCACTGCTCGGGCTGATGCTATTGCAGATTTTAACTTGCACATCTTCATTTTTTCTAACTACATGTACATATATGAATGACCCACACACTAGAGATACTGTCAATAAAAATGTAGCGCTGGCATGTGGTGCATGCAAAGTGTTCACTGTTGATGCAGTTGAATACCGAGTGCTGATCTTACAGAGTATGTGACTTGTCTTGCCACATGCCCGAAGCATGCAGACACAATTCAAGTGTACAGATCTGCTCCCACTGCGGATACCTCTGTATCTTAAACGCAAATCAGCCATCATATCAAGACGTGCTCAAACCTGCTTCAAAATTGAATCATGATTCATCTGTACTACATGATACAAATCTACAAGGGAGCAACAGCTTCCTATCATTCAAGTCTGTAAGTCGCTTAGCGTTAATCACTCATGCTTTCTTACCGAATCTTACGTTTTCATAAATACAACACTGCACCTGTTTGGATTCGACCACGAGGCTACCTCTAACCATGACCACTCCCGTTAAACCAACCAAGCAAATACCCTCTAATGCTACGCCATCTCCAGCTCGAGTGGCAAGCTATAGTCGCTTTAACATGACTAGCATTGCTGCTCTTCACTCATCAACATTCGTCAAGGGCTTCAGCAACAACGAACGTCAAGCGGCTGCTAGGGCACTGCTTAGGCATGATGTGCATATTGACAGTGCTCATTATCAGACGAGGACACCTCAGGGTCTTCCACCCATCTTATATCACATTCAATCCTCCCGTGGAACAGGTGGACAAGAGGACCCTCACACAAGATGACCTACTAGAAGCAGGGCTGCAGGATATATTTGATGCGGTAAGTTCAAGCTTCAAGTTTGATTCTCTTTTCTGATTCTTTTCATAGGTTAACTTGCAAGATCGCCTCGATGGTGGCATCTCACTTATTATCCGCTGTGCTGGTATGGCAGCAGGTCCAAAATTCACAGCTGAGAAAATCCCCTTGGACATCTATATTACTCCCCGCGAGTTGCAAGCGACACCTGAGCATATCGGTGGAGATGTTGCTGTTTGGGCCCAAGTGTTTGCTCAGGAGTTTGCCATCCCGCATCTCCAGCGATTTTCGCAACATTGTGCTATTGAGAAGGTCACCCCACCCAAGTGCTGTAAGTTATCATACTTCTCTATTGTACATCGCTGACTCATTTGTAAAGTTCCTGCTACACATATCACTCTCAATGGATCTCGATATCTGCCCGGACCAACGGTTCCTACCGGTTCTCGCATACAATGCTCCGCACAGCCTGCCGAGGTCTTTACGAGCAACTTACAAGCTTCCGCGAATGACTCGGAAGCAGCCAATATCCCATCCGCTGCTATCCGTGAAGGGGTGGCGCTCACCAAAAGCACATCAATACAACCTGCAGCGTTTGTAGAGGCACCACGTCAGCTTCACCAACGCAGACTTGCGGAAGTATTCCGTCCTAGTCGGAACCCTTGTGAGAAGTTAGCGGGTCCGATATTTTCGCATCAGGGTCCAGATGGCATTGACACCAGCATGATTGCCCCCGCCACACTCATAAGTATTGGTCTAAACACTGATGCTGCCCTGGATCGGCTGAAACTTGGGGACGAGATTCTGCCGAAATTGCGAATTCTAGCCAGTACCGTCCGTAGCAGCCGATGGGAGGCGGTTTTTAGATCTCCGAAGTGGGATCTTAACTATGAACACACTTCTGTGTTGGCCAAGGCTCTCCTCGCTGACTTACAGGGAATCACGCTAAACCCTGATGCTGTGCAGGTCAGTAATTTGTTCACGCACTAGTCTCCATACTAATAATCCCTTTTCACGTTTAGCCTCATCCGTTATTTGTGTTTACCATGCTGACTGTCATTCTGAAAATTCTTGGCATTTTGGTTTTCTTATGTGCGCTTTACTTGTTTGGGTTGTTTATGTACTAGATCTTGAATTTGTTCCATAGGCTCAATATATGCATCAAATGTAGTTCGCATCCTGGAATACCGTGCAGAAATAATTTTATTTCTGGTGTGTTAAAAGCCTTAATTCGACGCTGAAAATATTGACGTCTAGATCTCCCCCCCCCCTCATCGAAGATGGTCTCTGAATCATTCTATGCAACGAAACGCAGTGCTACGTCTCATTGTAACCAGGCGCCTCGAAGACGTCCAAAGGTTACGCTCAGTAAAGAAGCATGAGCAGCACTCAAGGTTGCACAGCACGACAAGTCTCGCAAATTCAGGGAAGCCCTTGATGATACTTGGGACCAGATCAACGACGCTACGAAGACTATCGCTGGATCTCACCAGAAGAGCATACGACGAGTCCAAAATCAGTTGTACTTTGGTAATGGTAAACTACGCACGAAGCGCTCAAAGCCAAATCTCTGGAACACGTTTTGCTGGAAGAAAAGCCAGGATAAAGAAAACCGTAATTTTTCTTGTTTTTTTTTACCGCTATATACTTATTCTAACATATATCCAGATGGTGAAGGTAGAGCTGCACTTCAGTCCCTAGTCCACGATCATAAGGAAGCATACCATGCACTGTCAAAGCAAGAACAGGAGGACCTCTTGAAGGAGTTCACAGAGCAGAGGGAGACTAAGACTCTTGGTCTGCATATCTCGATGAAGTCGAAGGTGAACGATATCACTCAGACCTTAAAGGCTGTCGAGAACGAGGTTTGGAGGTTTACTAATTTTTACGTTGTCGTTTGGCTAACTCAATTTATTTATTCCAGCTCAACAGTCTTAAATGTCATACTGGCGCCGAGAGCATTTTATTCACAACACGTGGCTCAATGGATCTCCCTTTACGTGGAGTCACCTTCGCCACTGAGGGAGTTCAACATTTCATGGGTTCGGTGATGGGGATTGACAATCAAGATTTCGTGAGCAAGATGGAAGGCTTTGCCATCCAAGGGATGAAAGGTCGGAATTTTCTTATTGTCAACATTATCGCCTGCGATCTAACACTATTTTATTTACAGGTGCCAGGAAAAGTCATCAACAGCTCATCTCTGACACGCGTGCCTCAATCCGCCAGCTCATTAATGTCAAACTCCGTCAGTTCATTTACTTCCATGATGGCAGCAGCATCACTTACCTCCATCAATAGAAGAGATCACTGGCGAGCCTCGTGCCGCCATGCAATGGACGCACTACTTCCATAATGTGGTTCAACGTTATCAGGTCATAATTGAAGGGTGGCCGGAAAGCATTAAGTTCACAAACCTCAGCAATGTGTCTAGCGCACTCCCAGATCTCAAAATGCTCGAGCGGCAGTGGAAGTCAGGTGCTACAAAATGGATAACCATCGATGATGATGAGCTCGAGAAACTTCGTCTCAAGCGCGACGAGCAGCTTGATAACGGCAAGATCACTGACCATCGTCGACGCACTCGCTCTGACAAGGGAAGGAAGCGCAAACAACCTCCAGCATCTCAGAAGGGAAATACTAATCGGCACAAGATTCACAAGAGTGCGGAATTCATCGAGAGCAGTGACGAGGAAACCGAGCCTGACCAGCCCCCAACTGCTGCTACTAGTCCTCCATCACAGTCTGCCACTGCGCCCTCAGCAGATGAGTCAGGACCGAGTACTTGCCCTGCAGAGCAGTTCAATGCTCTGGAGTTCCCTCAGTTCAACGCCCACGAGTTTGCTCAACTCAATGCTCATGGGTTCGCTGCAGGGTCCAATCTTCCACCTTTTGACCCTGATGCTGCCTTGGCTCACCTTGACACGTTGTTTGGCCTAGATAACTTCCTTGATTTTGGTGGCACCATCTGATACATTACCTTTTGTTTCAACTATGTCCTTCTCCGAATGTCGTATAGTATTATAATGCAACCAAGTTGGTGTCAATTTTCCAGATTGATTCATACTGTGATCTATTGAATGGGTGTAGCATGTTGTATGATATAACGAGGACTGAGGAATGGGGATGTGCAGTGTACACGAGCTACTACATAGTGGTATACTCGCCAGTCCTTCGAATGCCTCGCGTTCACCACCAGAGGCGCTGTATATGATAGTGTCTCGACATCCACGCCATAGTCGGTGACCATACTCTGAACTGCATCCCGATTATAAACAAACCTTGAAGTTCAGCTTGGCGGAGTGCATCTGCTGCCCCCATGCGCTGGTGCTGTTTTCCAGCCGTAAGAACTCGTGATTGGCGTTGCCGTCCTCTGAAGCTGTGTGAGATGATTGATTTTGACAGTCCGGTGATCTTGGAAGTGCCTGAGGCACAAGGCATGGAGGCGTGGATGGTATGGGGGAGGCCACAATAGGGCATGTCGTGGATGGTATGGGGGAGGCCACAATAGGGCGCGTTGACGACAGAAGGATGGGAAAGCAGTGGAGGTGGTGAGGCGATCAGTTCTGGATGGGGAAAACAGTGCAGGGACTGCAGCTGGGCTCCTACAATGACGACGACAGCGAGCTTGAGTCGGTCTGGATGGGGAAAGCAGTGCAGGGACTGCAGCTGGGCTCCTGCAACGATGGCGACAGTGACAGCGAGTTTGAGCTATCCTGGGGAGAGGATGACACCGCGGTAGGCGTTGAGACTGTGTAGGGCGGTGAGGGGAAAGGGCAAGGCACGTGGGAACACCGGTGCGCCATAGATGAATATAATTAGGTGGGTGGGGGCGGGCGGATTACATACACTGAGCATTACCTCTGAATACCCGCCCCCGCTGTAGATATAGCTGAAGGTCGTAGATGATTTGGGGCAGTATTTAATGCCGGTGTTGAGCTTTAACGCAAGTAAGCCTAAGTATAGTTGTCGAAGCACATAATCACCAAGTATAATAAGGCTTACTAATTGGGCAACCCAGGTGTCGCAGCCTCAGTCTCGACGACATTGTCTTCCTCACTGCTGTTCTTTGTCAAAATCCCACCATGTACCTCGATGAGCTACAGCACGAGCTACATGCACGTCGTGGCATATTCGTGTCTGTACATACACTTCTCCGCACCCTGCATATGCTACCTTACAGCCACAATTGTATCTCTACTCGTGCTGGAGCGATACGAGGAACGATGCTCCATCTTCATAAATCATATTCCTTGGATAGCTCCCGGCCCTGAAATGTTGATGTTCGGTGACGAAGCTGCGACAGATAAAAGGACATTGATTCAGGAGTTCGGACGTTCAAGAATTGGGAATGGGTTTGTTTTATTTTCAGCCCAGTAACAAGTTTACTTTAATGTTTTGCGTTTCCGCATATTATTGCAATCAGCTATAATGATCAATTCACGCTAGCTGGCAGCACAACAGGACCCAGGTTGAGGCTCTTCTGTTGTCACACGCAATGGACACCATCGCGACAAAATTGATAGACACTATAACGACACTTGTTTTCAAAGTTTATTCACACCTTCGCATCCAGTTTTCTTCATATGCGACGTTGTTGGTGACTGTCAATAACTGCAGTCAATAGCTCTCAGGCGCTCCCACGAGGCTCATAGCGCAGCCGAATACAGCTACACCATTCTGCTGTACCTCATTTAGTCTCCCCTCAAGCCAGACCATAATATAGAAGGAAGACAGTTATACCTCACCCGTCGAACATGATGTCCATGTCCGCAGAGCAACCTGGTTCCCCAACCTCCCGGCTGATGTCCGCATTGTAACCTGGGAGAAACGGTCATGTGGTCAATCTCTGTCCGGACGCTTGATAAAGAAGGAACGACGGGAGACTACTTAGTCCGGACCGCCGACTGGGTTTCATAGGCATTATAACGGATCCTGCAACTGAGCAGGATTTAGCGCGCGCTTTCGATCGGTGGATATATGCAGTGACATCCGATCAATATCACTCGGGTCTGTAAGTGCCATGTTATTAGTCCGCATTAGCTGAGAGTAGCTGACCTGGCACGCAGCCTTACAGTAGTCAACGGCGTTGAGTTGCGCGAAGTAGCATGTGATGATGGTTTATCTAGCATAAGATAACAAGGATAGGTCAAATCATATCTTCATGGTTCTCTTCATGCTTGCGATCAGCGGAACTTGGTGCCCTCCACGTTTCAAAATGCTCGAAGGATACCGGCTGGTTACCCTTGCAATATATCCGATATCAAACGCAACTTCTCTAACTCCCCGAGGGATCGCCCCCTGTTCTGAAGCTCGGCGTAGTTTGCCAAACGGGCACGATCGATAAGAGGTCCCAGGTGACTCTTTCACGGGCCGACGTGCCATGCTCAGTTATTCGAGCATGCTACATAATTCCAAGGACTCTACAGCTGGGAACCGGAACAACTCAATCATGGTCTCCGGGCTTCTGGCTCGGGACGCACTCTGGTTAACGTCACGGAACCAGTGTACGGCTGATCCGATTTCCCTTGTACGTGTCAAGTATGTTGTGCCACGTCAAAATGTGCGTCTATAAGAGCAATCATAACATATTGAGTGTTTAATTAAATGTCTAGCTGTTGAATATTGCCTTGCACTATACTTGAATGATGCTCATCCTTAGCTTTCTTCTTCTGTTGCTGCATCTAACACATGCAGCATCCATCATCTCGCGATCCCATTCCTATCCACTCAACTCTCGTTCGATCACGGTGGGCCCTGAAACCGACCTAATAATTACTAATGGATTTATAGCTCCAGACGGGCTCAAACGCTCGTGAGTTTTTCTTGTCTTCTTTGTGACATTTTAATCATCGTTATAGTGCAACTCTCGCTGGAGGAACGTTTCCAGGTCCAATTATCGCAGCCCAAAAGGTTATTTTCTGTCAATTTGATCGACCCATCAGGAATTGACAATAATTGAAGGGAGACAGATTTGCGATCAACGTGGTGAACAAACTCACTGATGATTCAATGTTCAAAAGCACCAGTGTGGTGAGACCTGTTCAGCGCTTCGAACGATCTTGTGTCAGGCTTACCCCACTCCGCAGCACTGGCATGGAATATTTCAGAACGGGACCAACTATGCGGATGGAGTCGCGTTCGTTACTCAATGCCCCATTGTGCAAAACGACTCGTTTCTGTACTCCTTCGAGGCTCAGAACCAGACCGGGACCTACTGGTATCATAGTCACTACTCGACACAGCAGTGGTTTGTTGATCCGAAGTGTTTTAACTTCTGCAATTTGTGACTCTTAACCGTTCAGCGATGGTCTGCGTGGGGCTTTGATTATCTACGATCCCGAAGACCCCCTATCCTACCTATACGACGTTGACGATGGTACGGCGATCGTTTCGTGGTCATGAGTACGCTCATTCAAGGCATTCACAGAGACCACTGTCATTACCCTTGCTGACTGGTAAATCTCAGAACTATCTCCAACCTGCATCAACCTCACTATTTAATATAGGTACCATGCGGTTGCCCCTGTTTTGAACCATTTCGTCAGTGTCATTAATAATTCAACGCTCATCAACGGGCTCGGTCGATACCAAGGGGGGCCCAACTCCGAACTTGCCGTGGTCAACGTCGAGTACGGTAAAAGATACCGCTTACGCCTCATAGCAATGTCTTGCGCTCCCAGTTTTGCGTTCTCCATCGATAACCACAACCTGACTGTCATTGAAGCGGATGGTGAGCTGACGGAACCCCTCCTCGTGGACTCGCTCCCGATACTTGCTGGACAGCGCTACTCTGCCGTGCTCAATGCGAATCAGCCAGTCGACAATTACTGGATTCGAGCACTCCCAAATACCCCGAACGATGGCTTCAATGCTGGCCAGAACTCGGCCATCTTGCGATATAAGGGTGCACCCATCGCAGAGCCAACTACGAACCAGACAGACAGTATCATACCGCTCGTCGAGACCAACTTGCATGCACTCATTAATCCCGGTGCACCGGGTGTCCCGGAATATGGAAAGGCAGATATTAACTTGATGATGGTGGTCAACAAAACCAATGGAATATTTTATATCAATGGCTTTGCGTTCAATCCTCCGTCAGTGCCCGTGCTGCTCCAGATCCTCAGCGGCGCACAAAATGCGACCGATCTCCTTCCAAACGGAAGTGTTTATGCTTTAGAGACCAACAAGGTCGTCGAACTGACGATGATAAATGGTGAAAACTTTGGTCCGGTAAGTTTCACGCTTATTCGAACTTCATGTTACATACATCTCATGATATCTTCCTAGCATCCGATTCATCTTCACGGTGTACGCACTTGTGGATACAGCTTGACCCTAAATGACTCACTGTACATTGTAGCACAGCTTTGATGTCGTACAGAGCACTGGCAACAGCTCTTTCAACTACTTCAATCCCGTGCGCAGGGATGTAGTAGCCGTCGGGCTTCAAGGCCAACAGATGGTGATCAGATGGGTCACAGATAATTCTGGTCCATGGTTACTGCATTGGTGAGCGCGACAACGTTTATCAATCTAGCGCTAGCACTGATCTTCTTGTTTACCCAGTCACATCGACTGGCATCTCAAAAAGTGTGTACCTTGAACGCTTCGAGCCTCTGCCGTAATTTGACGTATTTTGCCAGTGGTTTCGCTGTAGTTATGGCCGAATTTACAAGTCCCTCAGACACTCAGAAGCAACCCAACATCATACCTAGTAATTGTTTGATCCTCGATCTTAGCTTCTGATCGGACTGATGTTTCATATAGATGCATGGCAAAACCTTTGCCCAATATTCAACTCATTATCCCCAGATCAACTTGGAGCACAGAGTTCGTACCAGGAAGCAGAAAAAGTTGCCATCGCCTACGGGGAAAATATCACACAAGTGCTGTTTCCCAATACATAGCATGTGCTGTGGTGGAGTTCGAAGGAACAGCAGTACCCCGACTTCCCCGCACCAAAAAACTATCTTCATGATTTGATCGCCTTCCATAACCGTCCAAAGCCAGAACATGACGTTTCATCCGAACGTCTGTAAGGCTGCGTGAGAGTTCGATAGGGAATTGGTCTAAGCGGTAATAGGACGAGGCGTATATTTAGTAGTTTTCACGATTAAGGATGAATGGTTGAGAATGCGAGGCTTGCTTCTGACAGACTTGGAGCGGGGAAGTTCACGAGTGTGATTCTGCTATCGAAAGTGAGAGTACATGGGCCGTATATATACGTTCAAGAGAATCGTACTAATCCGAAACGAGTTGAAGAGCATGTGGAACGAAAGAGATATCGGTGAGGAAACGGGTATCGTGGAAGGTGAGCACAAGGTGAAAGTAATGAAACGAAACGAAAAGGAATGTATCTACGTAATTAGGATACGGAACATAGAGTTGTTCGCATCCGTTAATCACGTGGACGCGCTGTCGCGACTTCGTCTGAAGCAGAGGTAGGTGCGTAAAGGATATCATATCCTTACACGTCGTCTTGTATGGAGTATGTTTTCTTCATGTCTGCACGTGTCATCTGTTCGCTGATGCCTATATATTCTACTGGAGTGGTAGTATGATGCAAAGGAACCGTGTTTCTAAGTTCGGCCTTACCCCTCTAGTTACTAGAGTGAGCTGAAATGATGCCAAATAGTTCGAGTCACGTCACATCTGTCGTGTAAGCTAATACGTCAGCAATACATACAGAATACGCTGATCTGGACTCAAACACTGGATATCGATCTCAATAATATGATGAGCCATGGCAAAGGGCACAGTGTACGTGATGGCATGCAACCGAATGAGATCCGCCCAACTAGAGGGATCCACGGCAAGCTCTTGAAATGGCTATACGAGAGCGTGGTAGTGCCCAAGATGTTGTACGCTGTGGATGTCTGGTGCGCGGGATTAGTGGAGAAGAGCAGAAGCAAGAAAAGGGGAGGAAGGGGCGCACAAGGATTTGCGTCGCAAATGGCGAGAGTCCAACAACTAGCCACACTCATGATCACAGGTGGCTTAAGATCCACAGCAACGGACTTACTGGATGCGCACACCAACACACTTCCGTTCCAGCAAACCCTCTGGAAAGCATGCCTTAGAGCAGCACTGAGAATGGCAACGCTTCCGAAACCACACCCGCTGGAAAAAGAGGTTAGATCCGCGTACAAGTACGGGAAACAAAGGAACTTTAAGGCGAAAAAATGTTACCCATCACCGCTACACCAACTGACATATGAGTTCCAGATCAATCTGAAGGAGATGGAAAAAGTTAGCCCAGTGCGGCACTTCCCAAAATGGGAGCCAGACGTGGTGACCCAGATAGCAGATGAGGTCGAAGCAGCCGTAATCGATGACAAAACAGCAGAAGAAGACTATTGGGTCTATTCAGACGGTTCGCTGATAAACAGGGGCATAGGGGGAGCAGCGGTGTTGATGAGAGGCAACAAAGTGAAGGGGAGCAAGAGGATGTATCTGGGGAGTGATCAGGAACACACAGTGTATGAAGGGGAGCTGGTAGGGATGATTCTAGCAGTCCAGCTGCTACAAGAGGAGAGCGCAGGAAGAGGAGGAACCCTAGCACTGGGAGTCGATAACCAAGCCGCAATTCACGCAATGAAAGCCTTTCACTCGAAACCGGGACACTACCTAGTGGATCAGCTGCACGACAATCTATGAAAGCTGATCCCGAACGGTGACGAGCAAAAACTCACGATTCATTGGACACCAGGGCACAAGGGTATTGTGGGGAATGAAGTGGCAGATGTAGAGGTGAAAAAAGCGGTGAACGGGGAGTCATCAAGAAGCGAAGAGCTGCCCAAATCGTTCCTGAATAGGGATGGCACCATCAGGGCACTACCAAGCAGCAAAGCAGCAACAAAACAACGCTTCATCAGTACAATCAAGGAGGAGGCACGCACTGTCATGATCAACTCCAAACGCTACCCGATAATCCGCACGATCGACCAATCTTTCCAGTCCAAGCAGTTTGCAAAGAAAATCACATCCCTCCCAAGAAAGCACAGCTCACTTATTTTCCAGTTGCGCACAGGCCATGTAGTGCTCAATCAATACCTCCATCGAATCGCTAAAGCACTGTCAGCGATATGCCAGTCGTGCAGAATGCACTTGGAATCAGTCCACCACTTTCTACTCGTCTGCCCGACTTTCACGTGACAACGTCACACACTCAGAAGCAAAGTAGGACCATGCAAATGCAATATCGAGTACCTGCTCAACAATGAAGAAGGGATGAGGGACCTACTCAAATACATCGCTGAAACAAAGAGGTTGGAGCAAACGTTCAGAGACGTTACACTGCCAGAGAAGGAACAGGAGGAAGCAGAATGAAAGAAGACCAAAACCAAACCATAGTCACCCTAAGAAGGCCTCCCAGTTCTCGCGAAAGCGAGGACCATTGTAAAGGACTAACAAACCAATGAAATAGGTGTATAACCGGTACATAAGCACATCATAGTACATAGTGTCCAACATAGGGCAAGGTCCCAATGGACAATAAACAAGGATTTAAAAATAAAATAAAATAAAATAAATAATACAATGAGTATTTCTACAATACTTGTTCTACACAGCCTGAGTCACAATCCTCTTTAATCAATCATACAATTTCATACCTGTTTTCATACCATTCCCCTTGTGCACCTATTCGGGCTCAGCAACATTTATCAAAAATTTGTTGTCATCCCGCTCTGAGCTCTGTGTGGAATCTCAGCGTTACACACTCAAATAGATCTGGTTTACAAGCCTTGATGATCCACCCTCGGCAGCACTTTGAAGATGTTCCCATGTACTGTCAGACCCTATTATTATGTAGTAAATACATAATCTGAGAGACCTCATCCTCCAGGAGGTCTCCCCCTAGTTTTGCAGGGGCATCTCAGGAGTTTCCTCCAGAGAATACATGTGGAGCCTTGTTGCAGAGGGTCAGTCTGCCCTCCTGGTAAGCATCCTGACAAGCCTCAACATTGAGACCTATTTCAGCATTTCCATATGTTGGCAGGATGTCAGTGAGGATGACAGCAGATGAGTTTGGGAGCATCTCGGCATGTCTAGGTCCATATGTTTCTTTCTGTGATCCTTCCAATCGAATGTTTTTGTTTTTGTTTTGTTTTTTTGCCTGAATCTGAGCCTCAGGCTCATTCATGATACAAAACAACATAAATTAATCAGACTCGTATGGTAAGAACAATGGCAACAACTAAACATCAACGGCAAGAAACATAAGATGCGGAGGTGCATAATGATCTATGAGATGATGCTGGTATTTCGAACCAATCACAACCACCTCAGACAGCACACGGAAAAAGCTGAGATAATTGCACAGTTAAAATGCAGTCTAGAATGATATATTACAGTATGCACAGCGAAGCATCCCTAAAAATATTGCTGGGAACAAGTGGTGACATGCACAAATTTGTGAGCAAGTGTGAGATGTCGATCTTCGAGTTCTGGAGGACCTTCTCTGTGCTGCTTGCAAGCTGTTCATAGACGACAGAAAGCACATGGGGTGGAGGAAAGACTGCACAAAGAGGAGATGGCAAACAAGTGGTGGCTGGTGGGACAATGCTGGGGAAAGGTGAGAAGAGTCATTAGTGTTAGTCGTTAGTGTTTGTATTCATGTTGCGGGCAAGTAAACAAGATCACATGCACATGACAATTGTTACAGAAACCTCCCGCCGGTTACCCGGATGACCCGGTTCTCATTTTATTCTTCATGTTCTTCTTGTTTTACTTTCATTACGTTAACCCAGTGATCCTGATCAGATGGATCAACCTGATTGTCGTTCTCGCTCCACTTATCTGGTTGTCATATCAAATCCCCACATGACTCATGTCGTTATCTTTGACTCATTTCATTTGCCAGCAGATCGTACTGACGATCTGGTAACTATCCCTTAACCCTGCTGCGCTGATCGATACTTTTACCGTTCAACCAATAGTCGCCCATGACCCTTACCATTACTCCGTTCGCTACCCTATACCCTACCTTGCTGGCGATAGGTCATGCGCTCCCTCTCTGCTGCGCAGCAGATCTTACTTACGATTGATCCCTTGTTTACCTACCTGCCCTCAACCAGCAGAATACATATATATAGTCGATACCAATCGTTTGTATTCTCTAACTTAATCTACTTGGTTCTACCTGGATTCTTTGCTAAGAATCTACCTCTGTTTCTCAGAAGCTTCGCTAAGCTTCTGCTGTATACCAGACCCATAGGAGTTTCCTATAAGTCTCGTCTACACCTCGAACCCTTGACCTTGGATTATATCCATTGTAAAGACCCTCTACATCAACAGCCTTTGTAAGGCTTTGTAGAGAAGCACTATCCAAGTCCGTAACAACAATACACAATGCAACATGATGATTGATGATCCTGTAAATGAGCCTTGACAGCTCGAGCTCTAATGTATATGTATATATTCCTGCTATGTAAGTAGTGGGTATTAGGTGTAATAGCTCAAGTTTTACAACACTTTCAGTTTTGGCAGAGAAATGAGTGTCTGTACGTTTTTAGTGCTTTGTTCCCACAGTTTTTAAATATGATGTTATAATATGATTCCACCACACTTGCTATACTAAAAGTCATGTATATTAGATGAAATGACTGGACGTGAGTGGGGTGAAAGTTTTGGAGCAAGAAAAGAGGGATACAGATAGATAATACTAGGACTTCCCAAACAGGTTGAACCATTCTACACCAAGTTGAAAGAAAAGGGAAACCAGGCTCAAACTCAACAACATGCATTTCCATGTGATACATATATCACCTGAAAGAAAAAAATGTAGTGGGCTCTGCCATGCGTGGCCCTTCATGTTATATTCGAGTCAGGTACCTGTTTGAGAATCTTGGGACATGATGCAATATGATGTGTGTGCTGCGAATCATATGTAGAAGTACAATAATGTAGATCCACTTGAGAAGGGTATTACCTGTGCCTACCTTATTGCCTCTCAAGAGCATTGCACGAGCCTCCTGAGAGGCTCTTGAGAGGCCTAAGCAGCCAATCAAGTGATGAATAAAATTCCTACCAGAACATAAAACATTGTTTTTACTGAGTATTAATGATAACAGCATCTAGAATGGTCTGAAACAGCAGCATGGCACTCCCTACATATAACAACACCATCATTAAGTGCTACTGTAAGGTAAATGACCCATGGCACTGCAAAATGCAGTGTTATGGACATTTACCTGTCAAGAGTTTGAAGCTGGCTAGTAGGACCAAAACCTGTCTCACTGTGTCAACAAGTTTGCCCTCCCACATTGCTTGAAGCCACCACTCCCCGCTGCCTCATACCCAATATCACCTTACTGTAGTACTACCTGTGGGATCAGCAGCAATACAGCAGGATTTACATGCGGGTACTAACATATAAATCATATAGAAGTAGCTATTACAAAAACATGTATTCTACTACTACAGATAATACCATCCTACCCATTTTTCACAATGAGAGCAAGAGCGTGGCCAACAATTGATGCTCATGACTTTACTTGTCCAGCTTTCTGTTGCATACAACAACTGTAGTAGAGACTGTTTGCATACTGTAATGTTTCGGCTAGGGATTGGTGCAGGTATAAATCATTCTCAAAGTTACTTATTTGAGTACAACAGAGTACCACACAGATATATGACCATACACGATGACCCAAAACCATCACCTTCTGGCCTAATGACATTTGTTCATGAACATGCGTGTAGATAAGTCAGAGGGAAACAAGTGTATAACTTAAGCCCAGATATGGATGTCGTCAGCAGGACACAGTTCAGCTTCGAGCTTCACAGAACATTGTAGGATGTTTGAACAACAGTGGAGGCTGACAGAGAAGAATTGTAAAAAATGGTCGAATGGGGCCATGAAGACCGGCGCCTGCAGGACAGTACAGCTTGGAAGTAGACAAGGGTAGACAGTTGTATATAGTCGATGGCCTGGAAATGAAGGCAAGGATTAATATTGTGACTCAGAAGCAGCTGACAGATCAGATTGCATGATGAAGGAAAGGTGAGCATACCTGGAATGGTCAATACTGCCAGCGAGGTCGGTGAGGAATGTGAGCATTAATGCAGAGGATAGACAGAGTATTAAGAGGGTCAGGGGAGGGTGGCAAGGGTCGAGGGAGGTGCTGCAGGAGGATTCTGGAGGATTTTGGAGGAAGGAAGGTGCTGCTATAATTAGAACATCGGCGAGCTTGGGTCTCTTAGACCCATTAGTCCTAACATAATAATACTGTCTCACAGACCTTTAATACCACCAAAAAGTGCTGCCTGAGGTGTGATGATCAAGATGTGCTCGTCATCAAAAGTAACATCTATCATGCTCGAAGGTGTCTCGATGTGTGTCTCATCTATAACGACCATGTAAGGAAGGTTTGTTACAATGTCTTCATAGAGCCGCTGTCTTCTTAGATGGCAGATCTATGGAAAAACCCTACAAAAAGAATCAATCCAATAAACCAAATACTATCTCCACGGTCAGCGATTCAGACAAATACCAATGACTGATAACGTGGTTGTTCGTGGGGTGGTAGGCAATCGGTTACCGAAGTTGCTAAAGATGATAGCGGGAAAGATCGGTCAGCTGAGGACACAGACAAACAAGAAACAACAACAATAACTCTCTGAAATACTACTAAGAACTACTACGTAACGCCTAAGACAACTGGTCTTGCGTCTGCTAAAAAACTACGAAAAATATTCTGTGCGAAGCTAACAACACTATACCCTCGAAGCGCCACTCAGGCTGGTCAGTGGATAGGACTGCTCAGTGTCCAGAGGACTTTCTAATACTATGACTCCTGCTGCAAAGAACTCTCTGCGAGTATTAAACAGTTTCGACAGGAACGGGCTAATTTGGCTTTCAGTACCAAACCCCTATCACTAGCTAAAGTCTTTCGACGAATGATACCCTAATACACTACCACACGCAGGTGTGTCCGGTCAAGTATATGTCTTAGCAAGCTATAGATCCCCCCACTAAGCTACTCTTAGTCTTAGATGGCAGAAAGAGATCAAACACAGAAAATTTCATGATAGGTTCGACGAAAACGCGAAAAATAACGAAGGAATAAAAGAATAAATTTCAAGGTCACCTCGGACGATGACGATGAAGGAAGTGGTGTCACTCAAGCTCACTGTCTCACACAGCTATCTCAAACTTTCTCACAGTTCTCACTGTTGTCTAGCTTAAGTTACGCTTCACACCTTACACTCAAACTTCGAACTAAATCTTCTGGGTAAAACTTATTTTTTTTTCGAGGCAAAACTTGAGTCCTTATATACACAAAATTAGTGGCTGTGCTATGGCTAATTCTAGGAGTCATTTCGAGTCATTATTAGTATGAGTCATTATTAGTGGCTATGCGCTGAAATATAGGTAAATGAGTCAACTCGAGTCATACTGAGTCAGAATGAGTCAAAACGAGTCAAAGTGAGTCATACCCAGTCATAGTGAGTCATAGTGAGTTATAACATTTCTGACTCTTAGTGACTAGGCTTGAAAGAGCTTACATAAGCTAGATATATTCATGATTTGTTGAACCAATTAAAAAAAATACGACTCGTGGGAAAAAAAGTGTATTTTGAGTATTATGCTAGATTTAGCAGGGTAACTTAAGTCGAAATATTTTTGTAATATTCCTAACTTAGCAGGGGTATTATAGGTAAAAAAGTTAAGTCATTTTGTCGAAAATTGGGACGGGAATTAAATAATTAAAAATATTACTTCTAAGAAATCGATCGATTTTTGAAGAAGTAAGGTACAGTAATCGTTGAATAAAACTCATAGTGTATCACTGGTTAGGTAAGTAACTATTAGGAAGGTGTTTATCAGTCATGCACCGAACTAGTTTGGTGCAGGTCACCGCTTGTGTTTGACTGTCAATGGTCCTGTGACAATGTGGCCATGAAAATCTTTGGAAGCTGCAGCACGCGATATGCGATACTTGTTGAAGTCGTATGTCCGCAGGCTATAGGATGTGCAGTTGTTATCATTCAGGTGGCATGGACTGCTCTACAACCAGCAACTTCTAATTGCAGGATGAAGAGGTCGTTAGGAATGGGGTCTATTATGCATTGTGAACAATTTGGACCCCATTTGTTCCAGGACAAAATGTGGGCCTGACCCTCAGTATGTACGCTGCTTTGGCAGGCAGTGAGGAGTTTATCGGTGTCGATAATGAAGACGAGGATGGGTGGACCGTCAACGTTGAGGGCAATGAGTTTATTCTCAGCATTTGGATAGAAGCGCATTGTCATGCATGGTATGCAACTCATACCATGACATGTGTATATAAGGAGTGATAAGGAAGGTATAATAAACTATACTGTACCCTATTACCAAGAGACTCTACCATTTCTCCTTGATTCATTATCTTGAACTTTCATCTCTTTTGTCTCAGACTTAATTTTCGATGTATTTCTATTTTTTGTTCTGTGACATTCTCTCTGTTTCTATTTTTCTAGGACTTATTCAGCATCAGACTTTCTCACTAGCTGTCAGAACATGTTTGTAAGCATGTCATGTGACTGGGAAATAACCTGATTTGTAAGGATTCAGCTTGACTCATCATGTTTTGTCAATGATTTGTCATGCTTCGTAAGACTTGCAACTGTATTTATAATCTACTTAGTAACAAGGATGACTCAGCTCACCAAAAGGCTTGGTTTGAAATTACATTCTTACCAATCCATGTGATGACTGATGCCTTTGATTCGTCATGCTTTGTAAAACTACACTGTACTTGTAAACTACTTAGTAAAACAAGCTGACTCAACACACCAAATGGACTGCTTTGTAAGAATATTCTTACCAATCCATGTGATGAATCATGCTTAGTAAACTGGCCTCCAAAAAGGTATAAAAGGAGCCCATTTTACACCCATGAAATATAACTTCCCACTTTACACCTATCACACTAAACAAGAGTGAGACCTGGTGAGACATAGATAAAGTGCAGGCCTACGAGTTGCCTTGAAGTAAGACTAAGCCACACCAATTTTCGAGTTATATAGTACCCTACAGGGGTTGACTATATAACAACTGTTTACTGTTATCTGAACTAAGCTTTACATGTATTAAGACCCTCTCTCTTACCAGAAGAGAGACACGAGTCAGAAGAATACAACAAAGTTGAAACAGACTTTCATAGGTTGAGACACGACCTACTAGGTTGAGACATACCTAAGAGATAATTCTTCACTAAGAATTCACAAACCCAGTCAGTATAGTTTCTTTTAAACAAATAGGTAATCTAATTACTCTTTGACCACCCACGAACACCACGTTATCAACCGAGAAGTAGAAAATATGTTGACCATGAACTTGAGGAGCTGGCAACTATTGTCTTATCAAAAGTGTAGTTGTGTTGTCACTGCATTTTACACAAACTATATATAAGACCCTCAAGTAAGAAGACAGCATGGTGCCTCAGTCAGATGCAGGTGGATGCTGGCGCAGATATTTGAAGGAGGTCTTTAAGATCTTGATTATACAGAACCAAAGTAGCGCTAGGCTGGCTGGCCTATTCAAGTTCACAGCTCTCTCTCCAGACAACTCCATCACCAGGTTCAACTTGAATGCATTTGAAGCTGCTGTCACTGCCTATGATTATCGCATCACAGTGGGCTCTTCTGATGAAGCCCCCCTCCCAAGCTCCTTGCCGTTGCCCTGCACGAGTGGATTTTGAAACAGCCCCCTGATACTTCACATCAAGCCTCAGAGGCAGCAAACTCATTCTTGCTTGAAGCCCTGCAGAGTAGCCTGGCAATGTCAAGTTCTGGGTTGCATTGGGTGATCTCCACTTTGCACACAAGCCAAAGCTGTTGCAGCATGCATATATCAAGGCGATTGAAGTCAACAACAAGGTTGGTACGACATACAATTGTTGTAACATTAACTCAATCTCTCTAGGACGTGGTGGTGTGGACCAAGATTGGTCTGCTATACTTATATCATGACGACATTGACTTGGCCACTGGATCTTCTATGAGCCCGATAACTATACCACATGTGTTCCCAATTCAAAAGAATGTGTCATGAATCTCATATTGACTGTTTGCGCCAGCCAGCACAAGAAAAGCAAGCAAGTAAACCTGACGGTTGTTGTAGGGTGCATATAAGCTGACTTTTGATCAGCTTTATCGAAAGAAAGGCCATGGAGCTCAAGGATGATCAAGTACTTGCATGGCCAGGAAAGCATAATCAATCAAGATCCTTTTCCTATGTCAAGTGATGTGCGTATAGTCTCTGTTTGGCAGAGATCAACTCAGTTGCAGAGCGACCTTATTAAAACACATATAAGCACCAATATCATCAATCTGATTTCAATATTTCTCAGAATGTCACTTAAGTTTTTAAACAGGAAGCCTAATATCCAGCCACCAGTTCCAACACAGGGACAGTGAGTACCAAGATTCAAACCCTGAAAGTCACTATTTTGAATGCTGACTTTCCTAGAAGCATTAAGATATAGTACCTTTGACAGCCTTCGCCGACTGTGGGAAAAATCTTGCTCATCTTTGACACCCGTGGCAAGCTTGAGCACGCATCAGATATTGCCGAATCATTCAATGTCTGGTCCTCCAGAGGCAGCATACAAATATCTGGAAGTGACAGACGCTGAGCTTACTCTTATTCAGGCTGCGCTAGGCCAGATCCATGACCTTGAAAATGAACCCTTGATCCTGCCTTTGCTTGGTCGCATACAAGATAGCTTAACGTCTTCAAGTTACTATAACTCCAGCTCCTGCTATGATACCCCGACCCTCACCAGCAGCTTGTCCTGTGGAGTTGATGAAACATCTGACGATTTGGCATGCCAGTGAGTCTATCACTGGCCCTTACTACTAGACACCAACATCTGATGCATTATTTCAGCGCCAACACTGACTATGATCCCATGGAGGTCCTTATCCAATGTGAAGTCACTGATTTCATACACACCAGCTGTTCAGATGAAGAGATGGGTTCAGATTGTCAGGATGCAGTCGATGATGAATCAAACTACGAGAAAACTAGCGACTATGATGCAGATGGGTCCTTAGTCAACCATTGAGGCCACCAGCATTGGGCAAAGTCCAAGAAGCTCCTTCAATGTCAACACCCTTATGCTCATATTCATGCTGGGGATGATGCTGTTCATGCTGGGGAAGTTGCAAATCTATTTATTCCAGATGGCAGATGTCCTCGCAATGGACAACAGCTTGCTCCACACCAGGCTTGGAGGGAAGAGGCGAATTCATTCCAACCCAAGAACATCACTGCTCACTCACTCATTGGGGAGCTTGCCAGTCCTAGCATAGACTCTACCTCCGCTTCTTCTAATGTTCAATTATGGGTCACCGACATCATTTCTTATCTCAAAGACCCCAGCTGCATCAAGTTAGGAGGAGGCTCTATGATAGAGGAGATGGTATTGCACTGTCAGACGCTTTCTGAGCAGCAGACCGCTTTCAGCTTCCTCATCATGATTACCTATACACAGCTAGCAATAATGTGTCAGAGGTATGCTTGAACTTAGCCTGGTTTCTGTTTGATGATTGACGACTATTACTGTAGCCTCATGGCTACTGTCATATCCCATATCTCCGACATCCACAAACTCTTTCCATCAGTGCGCTTCTTTCGGACTGCCGGACCTAAACTCCGGACAGGTCCGCTCCACTGGACCTAACCCCGATTTAGAATCCCCCTTACTTCCAGCCCTCCGGCTTCTGTAGATATCTGCCTGCTTATTGATATCCGGTACCTGTTTCATTTCTGAATCCATTTCCTTATGATCTGTCTTACTTTACTTGATCCGCTTGGACTTACTAATAGACTCGCCATATGCTTTCCTCACTGCCTCTGTACTCTGGATTACTGATTAGTTAGTTTACCTATAGTATATAAACTCCTGTATTTTGTTGTAGTACCTCAGTTCGAATATTATACATAGTCCTGCTCATTCCTGTCCCTCCGGACTTGAGTTCTCCGACTCTCGTCATTCTCCAACACTAGACTAGGGTAGACCCCTAAGTCTACTTCTGTTACCGGCTCTACCTCCAGGTAGTCTACCTCTGTTCTTTTCTGCTACTGGCTCTGGCCTTAAGCAGTCTAACTCTTTGATTGATATCTACGGTACTACCAGGTTACATACGACCGGACTTGGTACTATCGGACCCCCTGAAATTAGGGACACATACTCAGGTAAGGGGCATAGCAGATGAGCTGAAGCCAAGCCCCTCGGATCTAGTCCTCCCTTGAGCACGGCCTTAACAGCTACCTCCAAAGAGTCTAAGCCCTCTATTCTCAAGATTTACAACAATCATGTTGCCAAGCTGAAAAGTCCACCATCAGAAAGGACTTTCTACCGCTGGCATTCAATTGGTTGTAAGTGCATTGCACTAGCTGCAAGCGGGTCTTTGTATATTCTTGTTCTTGTCGTGGGGCTGGAGATACGGAAGCAAATATGTACATGTGGGGGTCAAGTGTTTGTGGAACTGGGTCTGATGTTGAGGTGGCCAGAGACTAGCTGTAAGTTCTTCCTTTGATGCTCTTGTTTCATAGATGAATGACACCTTTGTGCTGGCAGTAACGCCAGACTTGGTCACTACTCATATCATCCCATCAATAGCCTGGATTAGATCCGGGATGCCATTGTCACTGCAAAACATATTTTGCACTTCATTTCTAGAGCTTGTTGGTGTTGAAGCTACATTGGACTGCACCGACCTGTCTATTACAGATCAATTCTTTGGAGCGTTCAAGCAAAAGTGTGTTACTTGTAACGCTTAGCATCGCCTCACTGCTCATCTTCTGCTCCTTAGTGATTACTCTCTTCCTGGTAGGGATATGGGCGCCTGGATCAGCTGCACTTCAGCAATCACCCAGCCTATGCTCATTGTAAGCAGAGAGGTCAAGGTCAGTGATGGTGTTTGTCCTGCCATAGATCGCCTCCTTCCCGCTATACCATGGACGCCACATGTGTCCGTCATCCAAACTTCATTTGACCGCAAACACAGTGACAACTTGTGTTTTCCTGCAGAGACTAACAGGATGCAGAATATCATATGGACAGAACATGAGAGAAGGAAAGCAGAGGCTGGCTATGACGTCCAGGATCTTGATGACCTATGCAGTAAGGTGTGTAAGCTACAACTTACTATGTACATAGCCATCTCACTGACACACATGTTAAGTTGGCTAACCTTTATATTGATGGCTGCTGCAAAGTGGATAGTGACTATATACGCATTCCAATGAATGCCCTTCAAAAGTGAGTTGTTTTATTTGTTACACAAAATTGGTACTAACTGAACTACTCATTTCAGTGGGGAGCTTGACTTGCGCAACTCAGATGACAGTCTAATGGTCTTTGTCTGCTCCTCCCTACCAGATAGGATTCGCAAGAACCTCACAAGTACCTTGCTGGCCTACTTTGATGGAAAAGATGTATTGGTGGAGCGAGAATTGGACGAAGATTTCCAGGACCAGGATCTAGATGAATGTGATGCTGATTTTAGTTTGGATATGGTAGTTGAGAATGTTCTCAAATGTCCCTTTCAGTGCTTGCACTTCTCTCTCTGGAACAGATATGTGACAAAGGTGCATTCCTACTCTGACTGTGCTTTCAAATTGATGTGATACATTGGACAGGGAGATGGAGCACCTGCTCAAGTTCATCCGCACAACATGGCTAGAGAAGCTGTTGGTCGCACCAATTCCACTCAGCGTCTGCCCTACCCATCTAGGGACATATTGAAGCATTGGTGTCTTTACAATAACCTTCTGGTTTCATTTGAAGAGCTCTTCCAGTGGATTGAACAGGTGGTGAGTGAAATCTCCAAAAAAAAAAAAAGAAAAAAAAAAAAAGTCTGTTTGAAGGTGAATTTTCTCAAATTAAGGAGTGCTTGCCAAATGAGTATGAAGTCCTGGTGGAACTCTGTCAAGATCTACCTGGAGGAGAAACTTCTTCTGTCTCACCTTTTCTTTCCCTCGTCATCAACCTTAACGTTTCCACCATTGCTCACCATGACAAATTTGACAAGGACCTGTGCCTAGTGCTGCCCTTAGGGGAATTCTCAGGTGGCGCATTAGCAATGTTTGAACAGGGTTTGGTTGTTGAGCTCAGGAGTGGGGATTTTGCTATATTCAGATCTGCTGAAACTACTCACTTTAACCTGTGATATAAAGGTAGAAGGGCATCCTTTGTCTGTCACACAGACAAAGGCTTTGACGTGTGGAAAGATGAGCATAATGGCTGGGGTACTAATATCCATTTTAACTGAGACTTATTTCTTATAGTACTACCTACTAGATGTATCTAGCTTGAACCATTTCTTATTCCAAGAACTTGGAAGTTATCTTAAGAATTTTTGAGTTGCAAATAAGAATCTCCTACACCCATGCTTAGTGGGTAGGGTTCTCTCAGATGAATTCGTTCAGTCCATTTACCACAGGAATATTTTATGTAATACAACTGTACAGTCCTATTTGCTAACTTTGTGTCTCGGTTCTTGTCCAGAACATACAGTTGACATCAGTAAATTTTCTTGCTTTGCTTCTTGCACCTTCATCGAGGTTCACCTCAGTGCTACTTACGTGTGGCCTTTTTTTTTGTCGGTGGGTCATTTCGTCCGCCGCTTATTGTTTTGTGTTTGTCACTGATTGGCAGTTCATCAGATGTCTGCTTTTCTCTTGAAGCAGCCCTCCTGATGTCTTCTTACTTGAGGGTCTTATATATAGTTTGTGTAAAATGCAGTGACAACACAACTACACTTTTGATAAGACAATAGTTGCCAGCTCCTCAAGTTCATGGTCAACATATTTTCTACTTCTCGGTTGATAACGTGGTGTTCGTGGGTGGTCAAAGAGTAATTAGATTACCTATTTGTTTAAAAGAAACTATACTGACTGGGTTTGTGAATTCTTAGTGAAGAATTATCTCTTAGGTATGTCTCAACCTAGTAGGTCGTGTCTCAACCTATGAAAGTCTGTTTCAACTTTGTTGTATTCTTCTGACTCGTGTCTCTCTTCTGGTAAGAGAGAGGGTCTTAATACATGTAAAGCTTAGTTCAGATAACAGTAAACAGTTGTTATATAGTCAACCCCTGTAGGGTACTATATAACTCGAAAATTGGTGTGGCTTAGTCTTACTTCAAGGCAACTCGTAGGCCTGCACTTTATCTATGTCTCACCAGGTCTCACTCTTGTTTAGTGTGATAGGTGTAAAGTGGGAAGTTATATTTCATGGGTGTAAAATGGGCTCCTTTTATACCTTTTTGGAGGCCAGTTTACTAAGCATGATTCATCACATGGATTGGTAAGAATATTCTTACAAAGCAGTCCATTTGGTGTGTTGAGTCAGCTTGTTTTACTAAGTAGTTTACAAGTACAGTGTAGTTTTACAAAGCATGACGAATCAAAGGCATCAGTCATCACATGGATTGGTAAGAATGTAATTTCAAACCAAGCCTTTTGGTGAGCTGAGTCATCCTTGTTACTAAGTAGATTATAAATACAGTTGCAAGTCTTACGAAGCATGACAAATCATTGACAAAACATGATGAGTCAAGCTGAATCCTTACAAATCAGGTTATTTCCCAGTCACATGACATGCTTACAAACATGTTCTGACAGCTAGTGAGAAAGTCTGATGCTGAATAAGTCCTAGAAAAATAGAAACAGAGAGAATGTCACAGAACAAAAAATAGAAATACATCGAAAATTAAGTCTGAGACAAAAGAGATGAAAGTTCAAGATAATGAATCAAGGAGAAATGGTAGAGTCTCTTGGTAATAGGGTACAGTATAGTTTATTATACCTTCCTTATCACTCCTTATATACACATGTCATGGTATGAGTTGCATACCATGCATGACACTGAGTGCCTCACTTGCTTGATGAGGTGGCTTGTCCGCCACACAACATTTATCATGTCGTTGAATCTTACCAGCTATATTATGATCCTCTCTATTATCCTGAATACTATTCCTCTGTCTTTGCCTCTGTCAAGAACTTCTGACATTGGTTGCAGTCCTCACTCATGTCTCATGCAGCTGTATGTGTGCCATGTCATCCCTTATCTCAATCTGTGTCTGTGTTTTTTGACGGAGTTGTGCTCACAATCCGAGTCGGCGATTATTTCATGACCTTTGGACATGTACATTTTGAAAGTCTGTTTTACACTCATTGCAGTGTATTTTCCCGCTGTGCCTCACTTGTAGCTGCTGGTGATCACTGTTTGCCTACTGCTGCCTCGTGCATTGCACTCAGGCTTCACGACCCCACTAACGGGGAGCGTGTCGGCTGGCCGAGCCGATATGCTCCCGGTGTGTCAGTTATAATATATATTATGATGCAGTTCTTAGTTCAGGCTGTTATGCATGATGGAATGTTGGCGCTACAGCCCAGCCACATTAGAAAAATATCATGTATCCCTACTACCCACAGGTGTCAGGGACTGGTGTGGCTGTGCACTACTACTATTAAGTTGCATAATACTATATTACCTTTTACTTCTGTTTGCCTTTGTAACTCCTTCCTGCAAAGTCTCTCAGAGACACGCTGTTATGCTACTTTGAGTTCAAACTTAGCAAGGAATCTTTGCCAGTCTACCCTGATATTCAACTCTCCAAAGTGCAATGTGCTTCTGGCAACATCTTTGGATCACTATTCTCCTAGTATTTGTATCACTCATGATGTCTTGTGGCACTAAAAATTGTTCCTGGGAGAGGGCAACAGACCCAAGGGGACTCAGCAGGCATAGGGCAAGCTGTCATTTCTACAAGAAGTCACGCATTCTTGCAAGCCAGAAAAGACATGAATGTGCCAAAGAGGCAGTTCTTGCAAATGCCATAGCTACACAACCATCTTTGGTGAATGTCTCGGCATCAGGAAAAACCCCTTTGTCTATATAGATCTATATAGCTCTATATAGACATTATAGACATTATAGATTCTATAGAAAGGTGCCTATTATAACTAACTATTACAAACTATAAAGCTTGACTATAGAGGACCTTCTACTATATAGCTCTATGTAGATTTCCATTTTTCCCTTTCTTTACTCTTCCCTACCTGACTATAATAGCTATACAAGTAAGGGCGACAAAGCCTTACTTGTATTGCTCTTATTAATGTAGATGAATGTACCCACTAGTATACTACCCATAAGCAGACCAGAATATTGCGCATAATTGAATCATATTTTCAAACAATAACAGAGAGGGTACTACTACAGAGCGTTGTATGAAAGGCTTCTACTAGACTTAGCCTGCTACATTAGGATCAGGATCAGGCTACTGCTTCAGTAGTAGTATCATCATCATTGACAGCCTCAGGATTATCACCAGCATCAGTCGCTCCAAGTCTGGCAATAGCATCCTGTTCCATGCTTTCCAAATCCATAAGATCATCCTCTGCGTCAGAAAAACCTTGCAAAGCTAGAAGGTCATGACCAGACTCTTTGCTGTAAATTCACTTATTAGCAGAGTGGGGATTTTTAACATGACGCTCACCAGGCTTTCAAATAGAGGTCCCTCTTGAACTGCTTGAGCCATGTTGGACAGCTTTTGCTTAGACCCTTGAGCTTCTTCATGTAGTGGGCGTAGCTAGCAGTAAAATGTTAGGAAGCTATACGTATGAAATGAAATACTTACCGATTCTTAAATTGCGCATCTGTGAATTTTACCTGTGATCGAACACCTCGTAACCAGGTATTTAGTGAGCATTCAATCTAAACAAATAATGGTTAGGATGCGATTTAATATTGAATGACAACATACCGCAGTGGCAATGAGAGCCAGAATACAATCAGGAACTTGCTTAAAGGCATCTGGGAATCTCAAAGCTTCACCCTTAGCTCCAAACCACTGCGTGATACACAAATCCTTGAGGAGCTGGTTGCAAAACAGCGACTTCCTGTCAAACATCTTGTTCTAGTAGAAATCCATTAGAAGCGCCTTCAGAATATTCCTATGAAGCTTAACAAACATACCACAAGGTCCAATTTATCATAGAGAAAGGCATCATTCTTAAGAATCCACTGAATGGTTTCTGCCAATGCAGAAGGAGACATATTTCCTGGAATGTTGTATGAGCTGGAAGTTTTATGGCGTGCTTTGGAAACCAACTCTCCTCTAAGCTGAGCGCAAGCTCCCCATACCTAAGTATAATTTAGTTAGCAAGGTAATAGAGGGAATGAGACACGCACATAAGTGATTGCTTGCTCCTTTGCATCATGATCAAGCTTCAGTTCTTCTAGATGTGTCTTCAGAGCTTCAACATCTCCAACAGCGTCCACTAGGCAAGCCCAAGCTACTTCATTTTTGGTCAGGGTAGAAGGAAATCCATCCACCATGGCAACATGAATGCACAAAGCTCTATGTCCTAGCGTCGCAATCCTACTGACCTTCTGGGACAAATTGGAAAGGCTTTTCTTCCTCAATGAAGCACCCATCTCTGATAAGGGAGTGGAGGAATGTGATGATTCAAACGATGAAGACTTGGAGATTTTGTTGGATGAAGGTTGAGTACAGGGGGGGTTGAGAATCGTTGTCACTGCCTTCAACCATCATCTACATAGAAGAAAAGATGAATGATCAGTAATCTTCATGGAAACTAACTTTGCCTTACCTCATCCATGATATGAGACTTGAGTACACCCCGAACCACATCGTCATGGTCATCATGGTCATCATCATCCTCTTCATCGTCATCCTCAGTCACTGTGCCACAGTGAATGCACACTCTAGTCATTGTATAAAAAACTTACCATGACCATTACCTCTTTCTCTTTCCCCTGTCTTAGCTTGCTTTTCCATACCATCTTGCATCAGTCTTCCTAGCTCTTCCTCTTCATCATCTAAGGTATCAGAGAGCTGACGAACTCTTTTGTGAGAGAGAGCAACATGACTGTCATCCTGGTCATCATCATCTTCTTGCTGCTTGTCATCCTCTGCAGCTAGCATGTCTTGAGTGCGCTTTCTGGAAGCTACAAACAAGTAATCAGTTGAATTAGCAGTGCTGATATATTATTGCGATATATACGGATTACCTTGTTTGACCCTGTCAAGATGATCCTGTGCAGCCTTGGAATTGGCCTTGGACTTAGCCTTGGAGTTGTCGTCTTTAGATTTGAGTTGGCTTTCTAGATGGGCTATCTTGGCATTGAGTGCAGCATGGTTGTCCTGGCCCTCATTGTTGACTGCTCAGTACTGCAGTCTTCCTATTTTTGCTGCTCCCAGTAGGCCTGGGATGTGGTGGAGCCTTTCCCTTAGCAGTGGGGGCACGAAGAGATGCAGATGCAGCAGCAGGAGTAGATTTTCCGCTAGAGCTGACTGTTATGCTTCATCTTGAGCAAGGGAGGGATGGTGAATCCACTGGAGGAAGCTTCAAGAATTTTGAACTGTATTTTATAGATCCTCACCTCATACTAGCAGAAAAAACCAGAAGCCATTCTTCACTCGTTTGTAAAAGTAAAGCAGGGCCTATGACGTTTGAGGTAGATGGTAGACATTAAGATGAGGGTGGATGCAGTGCATATTGAATTTTTTGAGTTGGCAAATAAGTGATTAGCTAAGATTATATCTATATGTATCTAGAAAGACTCAAAGGTAGTGTTGTGCTCCCAACCATTACACTCACTTTCCCACAGATCCATGGCTTTGTCTGTGTGGAGAACTACAGATGCCCTTCTTCCTTGGTAGTGTAGATTAAAGTGAGTAATCTTAGCAGAAGGAAATATGATAAAATCTCCTTGCAAGACCTCTACCACAAGACCAGTCTCCATCATGACCAGCTCACCGCCTACAAAGACTCCTATGGGAAGGACAAGGCAAAAGTGTTTGTCTTTACCATCTCTGTGTCCTTTGGTGACAATGTTGATGTTGAAGACTAGGGATAGGAAAGGTAGCACAGGGGAATGATGGTTACCCAGTAGGATGCGTGCGCTAGCTTCAAGTATTTCATACTCCTCTGGCAGGTATTCCTGCAGCTGGATAGTAAAACTGTGAGTTTAGCTAAAAGATGTAACTATCCTATGCACATTATTTTGAATCCATTGGAAGAGGTCTCCAAATATCACCTTGACCAACTCATACAAGTCTTGATTAAGAGCTGTCTCAACTGAGACGTAAGGCATGAACTGTGAATGGTTAGTTCACATATTGTTCCTCTCCATCATGTAGGGATGTATATTGATCGGTGCTGCATCACCCTGTCATGGTGACGTCAGTGAAATTGAACAGGGATACTTCAATTGGTGTTACTCACCCTGGTGGCATGCCTGTTGTACCCAGAGAAATGTATCGCCTCAAAGGAATTATCGCTGTCCTGGCTAGTATCCTTGTCCACCAATAGATCTTCATCCTCAAAGGCAAGTAATAACTGCTGCAGAAGGGAGTCCCTGATTGATGAAGGCATGGTACCACAAATGTACGCCATCAAAGTCTCATCATTGTTGCGCAGCTCAAGCTGATGGCTGCCACAAAATGTCAGATAGTTGGGCTACGTTGATTCAGCTAACCCACCCTCTGATTAAGCTGTTAGGTATGAATATGTATGTGTTTGACAGCGACTTGATCCCATCCACATAAAGACCCTTGAGCTTCAAATATTTAAAATCAGAACAAATGAACGGAAGAGTCAGTACTCACATATTGCACCAATTCATCCATGCTGTCCATCTTCACTGCATGCTCTGCATATTGCCATTGCTCCTCTGTCCATACCAAGTCCACCTTTCTCTCTTGCAGAGTAGGCATCTTCCTATTTTGGGGGTCCAGCATATCATACATTGTCTGGATAAGAATGGAAGATGCGGGATGTGGACAAAGAGCGCTAGAGTTGGTAGAAGTGGAGGATAGAATAGATGAAGAGCTACAAGAGGATGTATGTGGAGTTTCGCCCATGGTGGGGGGTGTTCCGATGTATCGCTGATTGAGAGAGCCAAGCGAGATCAGTTGTGATACCGGATTTAGTGAGCTAGAGCTGCCAAAGTCCCACATTTCCCAGTGTCGTGGTACCAGAGAAAAGTGGCTAGAAATGTCAAATGAGCACAATTTCCCGCAAACATCCATGATCAGCTCATGTTACACACTCGGATAGTTCTTCTTGCTAAGTCCTACAAGGACAGTCGAAGTAGCAAGCATATCAAGGCCGAGATATAATCCCAGGTTCGTGGTGAGATGAACGACAACGGTGGTTGAAGTTCGAAGGTAAAGACCTAAGTCCGCAGACGAAGGGTTCTGGACTCTATGCGAAGTGCAAAGAGAATCGGCAGTGAGGATCCCTAACGCGAAGGGGTTCGTCTCAGAGGAACTGGAGTTCAAGGTCTAAAACCGAGTAGATTCAAGTTAGGGAAATACAAGCGTAATCGAAGGTCTATATATACTGGTAAGGCTGGTTTAGGGCCGGTCTATCAGGGTCAAGGGTAATCATATGAGTCAGAGATAAGAGATGGAAATATAGTACACAAGGCAAGCTAGAATCAGAGAAGTGGAATGTCATAGAATGGGATAGAACATCAGAGAAGAAGGGAAGCATATGGCGATCAAAGAGAAGCAAAGGGAGGTCCGCAGATCTAAAGGAAGAGAAGCATCAAGCTTCTGTGAACGGATGAGGTCTGGTGATGTCGTGACGAGGTGAAGGTGTGACGATGTGATGGAAAAAAGGGGTGGGGCGTGCACGTTGTTGTAACATTAGCTCCGTTTCTAGAAGTGAAGTCACCGGCTTCATTCAACATAGGAAGGGGGGAGCGTGGGGCAGGTTTCGGTCCAGTGCCCTGGAGCGGAGGCTCGACAGGTTCGGCAGCTATAGAGCTGGCAACTGTTCCGATGTCCATTGGTGCGGCCGCAACGATAGCAGCGGATTCCATCGTCGGGTTCTTCATCTACTGGGGAGGAGGGTTCAGTGGGAGCTAAGGCTCGACCGACTGTTTCCAGCGTCTCCTGGAAGTCACTTTCATCAAGGGCAAGGAGGATATACTCGACTTGCGTATTCATCATCAAGACTAAGTCGTTCACAGTTTCAAGAGAGAGATGAGGGTTGCGGCCAATGGCTTCGCAGATGCGGGCGTTCTGGACATACAGTGGCTCAAAAAAGTGTCCGAATGTTTATGCATGTTCAAGTAATTTGGTAATAGCAAGCCAGAATAAAACTATAACAACATGGTATGGGGATATGTCTGAATTCCCTATATCATGGCTTGAATCTGAGATATATAGCGTGGGAACCCGACCATATATGGGCAAGATATGGTAATTTTAAATACATGACTCATTCGGACACTTTTTTGACTTTATGTTAGAATCACAAAATCAAACCATTCATACATAATATTATTAAATAAAATGGTGTAATAATAATAGTATGGTTTAATTTGAATATAATTTGAATATATAAACCCAAACAAGATCATGAAATTCAACATAATCATCACGAAGCCCATCTTTTCTGCTCAAAAGGATAATATCCTGGTTCTCTGTACCTTTTGTTTATATATCAGGAATATTGCTTCAAAAACTGGTCTTGGTAAGTCTACTATTGCCAGAGTCATAAAAAATGACATACCAGATAAGGAAAATACTAAAATGGAATGTCCTCCCAAGCTTACTTCACAGAACAAAAGAGCTATTGTTCACTAAATTCTATCTGGCAAGGCTTCAAATGCTACACAAGCTACCAAGTTCATCAATTCCATCATCTTCACTCCTGTCTCAACCCAAACTGTTAGAAATGCCATCAAGGCAGCCAATCTTAAGGCTGTAACCAAGAAGAAAAAACCTCTTCTCTCTGCAGCTCATAGGAAGAGAAGGCTGGCCTTTGCTTTAAAGCACCAACATTGGACTGTGGAATACTGGAAGAAGGTTATTTATTCAGATGAAACAAAAATCAAATAGAATGGGGTCAGATGGCCAGGAATATGTGTGGAAAAAGGCAGAAGAACCATTAGAAGAAAGAGATGTTAAGGGTAAGCTGAAGTTCGAAGGAGGAAGTATGATGGTATGGGGTTGTATGGGGTGGAATGGGGTGGGGATTCTTTTTGAGGTGGAAGGAAGGATGAATGCAGAGCAGTACATCTCTATTCTAGAGGAGTGTCTACTCAAAAGCATGCATAAGTCAGGAATTGATGAAGAAGACATTATCAGCACACCTCAAAACTAGCTATAAAATGGTTTGAAGATCATGATATCAATGTTCTATCATGTACAGCACAGTCTCCAGACCTTAATCCCATTGAACATCTCTAGGAATTACTCAAAAGACTACTTGCTGCCTATCAAGATCCTCTATAGGGGCTATTTGAACTATGAGAAAGAGTTGCAGCAGAGTAGAAAAATATTGCTAAAGAGGAGTGTCAGAAATTGATAGAAAGTATACCTAGGAGGATTACAGCAGTTATTAAGGCCAAGGGGGGTAACACAAAGTACTAGAATCATAGAATAGTCTTGGTTAAATATAAAGTCAAAAAAGTGTCCGAATGAATCATGTATTTAAAATTACCATATCTTACCCATATATGGTCAGGTTCCCACGTTATATATCTCAGATTCGAGCCATGATATAGGGCTTTCAGACATATCCCTATACCATTTTATCATACTTTGGTTCTGGCTTGCTGTCACCCAATTACTTGAAAATGCATAAACATTCGGACACTTTTTTGAGCCACTGTAAATGTTCCAGAGGTGATCAAGGAGGGGAGACTGGCGAAGGGTTTCTCGAAGGGCGGGGAGATGGTCAGGGCTAGCGAGGTATCGATGGTAGTTTTCATGGAGGTAAGGGAGGATGCGGGTGGTGAAGTGGACGTTGCTCTGGCGGATGGGGTTCATAGTGGTTCAGAGGAGTGCTGCTGCAGTGAGTCGTCTAGTGAGATGAAGACGCTTTTTATATTCTGCAAGAAGCTCAGCTGCATGTTCAAGTTCCGCTTCAGGGAGTCAAGAGTTTTCAGAGCTTGCATATCCTTTCCATGACACGAGGTACTTGCGTTTCCCTTTCTGTCCTTTATGAGCAATAATCGCCTCAATCTCGTATTCTTCTTCTTCATTGATCAGTTCTGGGGGTGGTTCTGCAAAGTTCGGGCCGTGAATCTCTGTCTCCTTATAGGCCGATAGTTCAGAAGCGTGAAGAACCAGGTGAACTCTCCAGGTTGCCAGTAAGTGAAGTCGGAAGGTGATCGGGGATAGGACTTCTGTGATTTCGAAGGGTCCGTATCGTTTCGGGGTGAGCTTCTTGGAAGGGAAGTGGGTTAATAGATGAGCGGCGGAGAGCCAGACCTTATCTCCTATCTTCCAGGGTTCGTACTTCTGCCCGTAGTTCTGTTCCGACATGCGCTGCATGGCGAGGTTGTGACACGCGATCGCTTCTTCTCTCATCTTCTGAAGGTGTTTCATTCGGTCTTCTGCGGCGGGGATCAGGGAGTCAGGGAATGCGGAAGGGATGCCACGTGGTTCATAGCCCATCATGAGGTAGAATGGGGAGGCATTGCGGGCGTCATGCTTTCGGTGGTTGTGGACGAATTCCGCCATGGGGAGGTGGCTTACCCATTCCGTTGGTTCATTGCGGCAGTAGATCCGAAGATAAGTCTCCAACTCCTGGTTGAGCCGTTCCATCTGTCCATCTGTCTGCGGGTGGTAGGCTGTTGAGAGTGCAATGTTGTAGTTCAAGAGTCGTCCAAGTTCTTTTGCGAGCTTGGAGGCGAATTGCGGTCCTCTGTCTGAGATGATTTTGTCGTAGAGGCCGAATCGAATGAAGACTTTCTTGAAAAAGAGCTGTGCAACTCCTTCTGCGGTGATGGTTTTCTTACAAGGACAGAGAATTACCCCCTTAGTAAGCCCATGGTCGACCACAACCATAACAGAATCATAACCGTGCGACTCGGGGAGGTCGGTGATGAGGTCGACGGATACTTGGGAGAAGGGGCGGGTGCAGGAAGACAGGATAGGGGTCAACGGGGGAGTCGTAGGATGAGTGTCACTTTTCATCTGCTGGCAGATTGCACAGCCCTCAACATACTTCCTGATATACGTACCCATGCCGGGCCACCAGTGATTGCGCTTGACGAGTTCTTCTGTCTTAAAGCGTCCTGGGTGGCCAGCGGTCGGGTGGTCATGGTACAAGGGAAGGATTCGGGGTCGGAGGGAGGGAGGTGCATACGCGCGATCCTTGTAATACAGGATGCCGTCGGCGTACTTCCAGTCAGAGAGGGCGGACTTCATCGGGGGGGTGCAGACACCGTCTAGCGCAGAGATCGCAGTATGAACGACAGGGTCAGACTCGGGGGTGCTAGCTGCACGGAATTCGTTGGCAAGTGTAGCGTCAAGAAGTCGGACGAAGAGGTTATCGGGGAGGAGAGTCTGTTGTTCATTATCTGGTTCGTCTGGCACGTGGTCGGGTCTGTGGGAGAGGGCATCAGGAGCAGCAAGTTTGCTTCCTGGGACGTGATGGAATTCAAGGTCGAAGGTGGACAGGGTCAGCTGCCAGCGCGCTTGGCACCTGGTCAGTTTCTGTGCAGAGCGGAAGTAGAGGAGGTTCTTGTGGTCGGTGAAGATGATGACCGGGTGTGGGTTTCCTTCAAGGAAATGTCTCCATGCCTGCAGAGCATGAATCACTGCGAGGAGTTCACGATCATAGATCTGATAGTTTCGCTCGGCAGGGTTCAAAGACTGGGAGAGGTATCCACAAGGGTGATAAGAACCGTTCTCGTCTGTCTGAAGCAGTACCGCTCCTGTTGCAAAGAGAGAAGCATCAGTTGCGAGCGCAAATTGGCGAGCAGGATCAGGGTTTCGCAACACCGGTTCAGAGAGGAATGACTCCTTCAACTTCTCAAACGCTTCTTCGCATCTTTCTGTCCAATCGAACTTCGTGTCTTTCTTCGTCAAGTCGAGGAGGGGTCGGGCGAGGTCGGAGTAGTGGGAGATGAAATGCCGGTAGAAGTTGCAGAAGCCGAGGAATGATCGGACTTCTTTGACGGTCGTCGGCGTCTTCCATTCGCTAATTCCCTTCAACTTGGTGGTGTCCATCGCGATCTGGCTGGGGCGGATAATCATGCCGAGGTATTCCACTTCTTGAGAGTCGAAGAGACACTTTTCGGGTTTCAGGAAGAGGGTTTCGTTTCACATGATCTCTAGGACAAGGCATGTCCGAGCGCGGTGTTCTTCGAGGTTCTCTGAGAAGATCAGAATGTCATCCATGTAGACAATCATCCATCCTTCGTCGATCTGCTGTCTGAACGTCTGGTTCATATAGGCTTGAAATGTAGCTGGGGAGTTTCGTAAGCCAAAGAACATGACAGTGGGTTCATACAAGCCGAATGAGGTTGTGAAGGCGGCTTTCCAGCGATCATCAGGGTGAATCAGGATGTTGTTGTAGCCGGATCGAACATCCATCTTCGTGAAGTACTTGGCATTTCTTAGTTTGGCGATGAGAGGTGGGATCAACGGGAGTGGGTATGCGTTCGGGACCGTGAAGTTGTTGATGTGTCGGTAGTCTTGGCACGGTCGGAGCGATCCATCTTTCTTGCCAACAAAGAAGAAGCCGGCTGCTTCAGGGGATTTCGAGGGTTGGATGAATTCTTTTGCGAGGTTTTCGTTGATGAAGGCCTTCACTGCTTCGGTTTCCTTTGGGGATAGCGGGTAGGTTCGGGATGACTTTGGAATGAAGCCGGGTGTCGTTTCGATGCGGTGATCTACCCCGGGTCTGGAAGGAGGAAGTTTGTTCAGCCCATCTTTCGCAAATACATCTCGGAAATCATGGAGGAACGAGGGGACGAGTTCTTCAAAACTTTTCTTCTTCTTTTCCTGCTCTCTCTCTAGAGCGAATTCTTGAGCTTTATTCGATGTTTTCATATATTCTTCTTTTTCTTTCTTTTCGTTTCGTTCTTCATCTATGTTCCTAATAATCCAATCGTTTCGTAGGGGAGTCTTCAGAATGGCGCATCGAAGTTCTGCGGCAGAGGTCCCGTCATGCGTGAGAGGGGAATCATAGACCAGGTTTTCGGTGATTCGGACTTCTGAGCCGTCCAAGGCATATTCTACTAGGATTTCGTCGTTGGCAAGAGGGTACGTCGCGGGAGATTCTACTGGAGGTGCAAAGTGGGTGTTCTCCCAGATGTCCATCGGGGTGTCGAAGTCTTCGTGGGTCTGCATGGGCATCGGTTCGTCTTCATTGTCTTGGTCCGGTTGGAGGGGAGGAAGCTTCGCCTTTCTCTTTCTCTTCTTCTTCTTTTCTACGTTTTCCATAACATGGGTAGAAGTCGGGGGAAGAGGGTTCATGGGGGAGAAGTCTTCTTCATCATCGGAATCTTCGAGTGTTGGTTTCGGGTATGTCGGTGTCGGGGTGATAGGAGTCGATAGGAAGGATGGGATATCATCTTCCTCAATCGGGTTCAGGGTCGGGGTCAATGGAGAGGGCTGTGCCTGCTCTACCACGATCTTCGCCTTCTTGGGCGTCTTCGGTTTCTTGGGTTTCGGGGTCGGAGTGGTCGGGGTTGGTTCGGGGATCGGGGCAGGCAGCGCCTCGCGATCTTCTTCAAAGGGGTAAGGGGGCACCTTATTCTTCCTTCGTTCTTCGTTGATTTCTTGTTCAACTTCGAGGGATCGGGGGGTCAGTTTCATCGAAATGGTGTTGTTGGCCCAATCGATGTCGGGGTTCATGGCGCTCAGCCAGGGTTTTCCGAGAAGGATCTTGTCGTGGTTAGACATTCTCATGATGTTGAACTTGCCTAGCATGCAACACTCATCGATGCGTATAGCAAGGATGCAGTAGTGTGTTACCAAGTTCTTGGCAGTTCGTCCATCGGCGGTCTTAACCTTGATAGGCTTTGTCAGTTTTCGTTTCTTGATCCTGTACTTATCTACAAGATCGGTGTGGATGAATGTTCCACTAGCGCCAGAGTCGATGACTGCCGTTGTATGGACAATCTTCTGGGCACGGGTCGAGAAGATGGTGGTTGGAACACACATCTCTGTCTTCTTACCGATGTTGATGACGCGGCGGATCGGGTATTCAATGGTTTCGAGTTCTTCATCATCAGACGGCTTCTGGGCTCGTCTTACCGCACCTTCCTGGTCGGTTATCTTTCTGGCATCTCCATTCTTCGGCGGCAGATGGAATCCGGTGTCATTGGCTCTGTGGCCTTGGGCATGGCAGAGGAAGCAGAGGCCCTTCTTCATGTACTCAGCACGCATGGCAGCGGTGAGGGATCGGGGTGCAGTGGCGTTCTGCGTCGGGTTCATGGTGTCGGTGGTTCAAGTATCGGAGTCGGGGTGTCAAAGAGTTCAGTGGTTCGCACTACTGGTGGTAGGCGCTAAAATGTAACTTGAATCTTTTGTTACACACTCGGATAGTTCTTCTTGCTAAGTCCTACAAGGACAGTCGAAGTAGCAAGCATATCAAGGCCGAGATATAATCCCAGGTTCGTGGTGAGATGAACGACAACGGTGGTTGAAGTTCGAAGGTAAAGACCTAAGTCCGCAGATGAAGGGTTCTGGACTCTATGCGAAGTGCAAAGAGAATCGGCAGTGAGGATCCCTAACGCGAAGGGGTTCGTCTCAGAGGAACTGGAGTTCAAGGTCTAAAACCAAGTAGATTCAAGTTAGGGAAATACAAGCGTAATCGAAGGTCTATATATACTGGTAAGGCTGGTTTAGGGCCGGTCTATCAGGGTCAAGGGTAATCATATGAGTCAGAGATAAGAGATGGAAATATAGTACACAAGGCAAGCTAGAATCAGAGAAGTGGAATGTCATAGAATGGGATAGAACATCAGAGAAGAAGGGAAGCATATGGCGATCAAAGAGAAGCAAAGGGAGGTCCGCAGATCTAAAGGAAGAGAAGCATCAAGCTTCTGTGAACGGATGAGGTCCGGTGATGTCGTGACGAGGTGAAGGTGTGACGATGTGATGGAAAAAAGGGGTGGGGCGTGCACGTTGTTGTAACAGCTCACTTGAAAATAATTGAATTGAAAAAGCGATCAGATGCTTCCAAATTGGTACAATTGATATCCCTGGGAAGCTTATGATGTGCCAGAAGAGAAGGCGAAAACATGGATGCCATGCTGAGAGGAAGATGTCTACGAAGGATATTCACTGTAGGTATGATCCTTTCCAAAATGGTTCTACCAATGGCGGTATCTGTGGCAGGTACGTTCAACAATAGTATGATAATTTTGAGAATAAGACTTACTGGGGTCAGGCTGTCTCAGAGCGTTGCCTAATTGCCAAGGTGAATCGCCTACCATTGAGCCCACTGTAGTCCTAAGCTCTAGGCCAGCAACCACCACTAAGATGTAGATAGTACCACCAGCTGCCAAAGCAGCAAACTTGCTGCCAGACTGGATCCAATCTTTGAAAGTTCTTGCCGACAAGTGGTTCAACTTCAGAGGAGCGATGCGCGTCTTGTATATCTCGTCCACCATGATCGCAGTGCCTACTCTCAAACTTACAAAATCATGAGGACTCATAGACCAGGAAGGCATAGTAGAAAAGAACATACCTCTGACACTTAGTCACCAACTGGATGAGGCCAAGCATTCTCAAGAAGTTGACAGCCACGTCCTGCTGCGAAAGACTCATGCAATGCGTGATCAGCTCTTCAAAAGATCCTTCCTGAAAACTCCCTTGATCACTCAAAGAATTTTCAATGTCCTGGGCCCACATTACAGGATTGTAGCTCTCAGATTCTGGGTGCGCTGCACCTAGCTCACCGACTATAGCCTCCATTGATGTGCTTCCCTTAATCTGTGGGTTTGGCCTTCTCTTCCAGCTATCTTGGTTCTTCCTGTTCAGGCGCCTTCCCCCTCTTGGACAGTTTGGATTGGGAACATTATGAGCCAGTTCGCATAGTTGATTGCCAGCTGCCTGCTGGTTACCACTTTCTAAGCTGTGGGGTAAAGCTGATGCCTGATGTTCTGACAGGCCCGTGTGAACCGATGGCATCTCCAGATAGGAATCAGAAGACATAGGAGGTGGGGTAGGATGAGGGGTTGGAAGAAAAGAAGGACTGTGAATGCCTTCCTCTTGTTGGTGAGAAAGTAAGATCTGGATCCCAGCGGTATGTGACAGAGTTCTGGTCAGCGCAGAACACAAGTAGTTCACCTCTTCAGGAGCATCAGGTAAATTCTGTAAGAAGGCGACTGTATTTGAAATTTGTCCTGCAGTTAAACGTATCTGCTCCTGCTGCATGGCTTGTTGACTGTGGACAGTGTGGGAATTTGTGCAGCGGCCTGCACAAATTCCCACCCACCGGTTAAAGCATGTGCACAAGCAAGCGACCCAAGCACTTCAAAACCGATTTGTGCAGCGACCTGCACAAATTCCCACCCACTGGTTAAAGCATGTGCATGAGCAAGCAACCCAAGCACTTTAAAACCAGGCTAGATGGGGAAAAGGTAAGTCCAGTTTGAAGCAGCATGCCTTGAGCAGACATGAAATGCTGACCTGTATAGCATAGAATTTTCGACTGCAGTTAAACATATATGCTCCTGTGCACAGCTTGTTGAACCATGGACAGTGTGGGAATTTGTGCAGCGGCCTGCACAAATTCCCACCCACCGGTTTGAAAAGGTATTTCCAGTTTGAAGCAGCATGCCTTGAGCGGACATGAAATGCTGACCTTGTATAGTGTAGAATTTTCGATTGTCGTTATCATTATAGATTCCTAACACATGCACAGTTTTGATTGGAACAGCGGTATGAAAGGATAATGGACAAACACACCGTGACCCTTAGCACTCAGTCCTGTGTATCATCAGCTCCAGTAACAGACCTTTTCTCAAGTTGATCACAGCAAGTAATATTGAGCCATGAATCCTATGATGCTGCATAGAGTGAGTGATGACCTTGATTTATGTGTGTGAGATTCAATATTTTCCTTATCTAGAATCAGACGTCGACACAAGTTGACCTTAGGGTAAGCGCTGCCCTGAATTGACATCAAGTGCAATATTTTTAACTCACCATATCTGCAACTATTTCAGGTTCGATCCTACGATATGAAACCCCCGATTTTCTTTGCTAGGGACAACTATGATGTGAGGGTTAAGCTGGAACTCAGCAAACGCACCATGGATGTAGGTACTGATTTCATTTGGTGTCTCTTCCCCAGTTCCAAGGTCTTAGCTGAGTCTAAAGGGATCTGCACTTGGGAGTAAGCTTTGGTTTCCTGGTCAAAATGCCAAAGTGACTGACCTGCTTATTTAGCAATCTCATAACAACCTTTGAGGCACAGCACCCTCCGTTATACAATAAAAAGGAGCAAAGATGGGAAAATCTCCCAGACCTCTGCCATTGGATGGAAAGCATGGAGGTGGAAATGGCGGCCTTCATCAACAAAATAGCAGCGGTGTGCGGTCACATATTGGGAGTGAAGCCCACTCGATTTTGGACTGCAGCTTACAGTACAGCTTCCCTTCTCGGCCATGATGTGAAGAGGAAGCCCGACCTGATACTGCTGAGTGATCTGGTGGCAGACTGGAGATGTGTGCGAGCAGTTGGGGAGATGAAATCGTCAAAGTCAGAAAAGATGAAGGTAGATATCTTCAATCAGCTTGCTTGTGAGTTCCAGCGTCTGTCTGCAATATGTTTCCAAACTGACATGTCTCTTCTACAGCTAAAACATCAATTATTTTTGCATCACAAGACAACCAGGAATTTGTCCTCAGCTTGGGGTTCATCCAAGATGGTCTAGAGCTATTTAAAGTCGACAGAGGCGGTGCTATCACTGTCCAATGCCTTCCCATAAATTCTCACTGGAAACTATTCTTGTGCGTCATCATATCTTTTGCAATCACCTGCGATGAAATCATTGGATATGATCCTAGTATCAATACTGCGCCCATCCACAAAGGAGAAATCCGTTATATGAGGCTACAGGAGCATCCTTGGAACGCGGACTTAGCAAGAACCCTAGTAACTATGACATCCAAAATCTTATCAACTATCTTCATCTCCAATGGCATTGTCGGTCGAGGCACCTGCATTTTGCATGTCGAAAATGTCATCACGGGTGACTGGTTCATTATGAAGGACACCTGGCATGATCCCAAGAGACGCCTCACTGAGGGTCAAATTCTTCAAGCACTTAAAGGGATCAAGAATATACCTGTCTTCGTCGCAGAAGTTGTCGTCTCACAGTATTCCTGCTCTCAATCCTTGGTTTCACGAAAAATTACGCTTGATGGTGCAAGGGGTGGCATAGAGTGTCTACAACATGAGCTTGCTACTGGGATGCTTGATGACCGAGTGCATCTCCAGCTCCAGACGAAGGCATCCAACACTAAACTTGTCACCAATTTCAAAAATCGCGAGGAGCTAGTGGTTGCTATCTTGTGCTACATTAAAGTAACTTGTTTATGATGTCTTTCCTTGTTGAACGCATTTGCTGATCCCCTTCTAATTACAGCTCACAAGGAAGCATACGAAAAACGTCATATATTACATCGTGATATTCATCTTGGCAATATCTACATCCATGAGAGCACAGGTGCCGACACCAGGAAATCCCCTACTGGCATGCTCGGTGACTGGGGATTTGCGGAATGCTATGATCCTTCCATCCTCCAGAATTACCACGTCTCAAAGCCTAGTGAACTACCTGAACTCTCCGCCACAACCCCCAATATGCCAGAGTACAGCGACAGTGAGGATGAGAAGTTCTTCAATCCTCAAGAAGATGTCCCAGCTCCATCCATCCCTCGTCGTCAGTCTGGGCGTAGGTCCAAGAAAACACCAAAACGCGCTAGGAGTCCTACTCTGGTGATATCTCAACCCTCAGACTTGGAAGTCCCAACAGAAGTTGCAGATTCGGACATGGATGCGGTGTATCGTGACTTTAATCCATGGCATACGAGTTCGATGGAGGAGAATCTTTTGAGGACAGTGAGTCACAAAGGCTTTCACAGATGTCATGATTGCTGACAACCTGATACACTAGGGAGCAGCATCCTTCGTTGCTATTGAACTTCTATTTCAGGTCAATGGTATATCCCCTCAGCACTCTCCAATGCACGACCTCGAGTCATTTTTCTATGCAATTATTGTCATCTTGATGCTCTTCATTGAGCCTGGAGTGAAAAGGAGCACTGAGTACTGGAAGGACACTGGATTGGAGCATTGGTGGTACCCACACGACTGGAACCTTGTGGCAAAATGGAAGTACAGCACTATGAAGGCCGACTTCTCTTTTGATGACAGCATTATGGGCCATGTCTCTGGGTACTTCGATTGCTGGAAGCCCTTGATTCATGAACTTCGACATGCCATTTTCGGTACCATGTTGTTCGAACACATCTCTTCTGCCCCCTTCAACTGTCGTTACAAGAACACCCACCCTATCACCTACAACACCATGATTTCCATTCTCCAGGAGATGGTACAACTTGGCAAGGAGCAGGACATTTTGGAGGGAGAGAACCCCACAGAATGCAAGGCAGGGTTGGGAGATCAATATTGGGAGGAGGATGAAAGAGACATGGAAAAGAAGCAGCAAGGATGGGGGAGTCAATTCTTCTTGAAGCATTCAGAGGATCTCAATGGCTGTCCAATCCAGTCTGACGTTCAGGGCAGTTCCTCAGATTTGGTCTTCACACCTGTTGAGACCTTCAAGATCACCGACATGCTAGATGAGGTGGTTGTTCAGGTTTACAGCGACATTGTTCAAGAGGAGTACCCTCCTGATCCATATCATCTTCAAAACCCGTCCCCTGGAGGAGACATGCCCAACTTTGTGGATCCGTCACTCTGCACCTCAGATCTCCCGACATCATCCTCTACAATGGCAGTTGGTCCACTCCCCTCTCACTCTGGAGATCCTCACCCTCCTGTCCAGGAAAGGCCGCGGAGGACTAAAGATAATGACCATGATGGACCACCTCCTGCCAAAAAGTCACATAAGAGCTCCAAACCATCACGATCAGAAACGTTGCCTAAGAAGAAATCCAGGAAATTGAAAGCAGGTGGCTCCAGTGCAGCAGGTCCCTCGGGTGCTGCCAATTCGAGGGCATCAACACCGAAGCATACTCACAAGGCCACCCGATCGAACAACAATGCTGAGTGGTTACCAGCTGAGAAAGAGGCGATTGGGTCAAGAGGGCGGGACACAGCATCCATGAACTTTCAAGGCATATTGAAAGTGGCTTCTCATCGGTCTGGACAAAGGTGACACTCATATGTTTGCTGCATTACTCTATTGGATCAATACATATATATATGGATACTTATACACTTTTATATTGCTAGCTGTACATTACTAGGTGGCCTGCACATCATATAACCTTGTACTAGTCTACAGCGAAAGAATTGCATGTGAACTTCTGCAGGCCGCTGCACAGATTTCCAGGCCTGCTTGGAACGTATCTTATCATAACGCTGCAGCCCAACTACTACTATGCAACCACTCAGAGGTAAGTTGTTTTTGGGCGTTGTAATATAATCTAAAACTTATATGCCTCATCTACCAAGCTACAACTTGAACATGGCATCTCTACGCAGAGCTCTTTAGCAGACCGTTCATGATCCGGAACATACATGTCCTGCTTGTGGAAGATCAGACTTCAAGAACGCCAGAGGCGTCCTGAGTCATATGTCACAGGCTAAGGGTTGCCAGTGGTATTTCAAGGGCAAGTTACGGAACCTCGGAATTCATGATGATGCTAATGACGACACGGAGTTAGAGCCTTTTGTGGGGAGGGAGGAGAATGCCAATGAAGAAAATGGATGTAACGGTGACCGGTGGGACCCCCAGGAATTTATGGAGGAATTCCATGATGAACAATTCAACCTCATTCCCATCTGTCCCCCTTCTGCACTGTCACCTAATGCTGAAGATCTTTCCGGCCAGGAGCCTCAACCGCTGGCAGGGCCCTCAAGGAGGATGCTCAACCGTGACGATGATCAACGAGTGGTGATCGATCATCCCACTGCTGGGAGAGTTATTTGAATGGCCGAGACATTGCATTCCAAGTGGAGGAGGTATTTTCTAGGGGAAGAAGGCAGGGTATTGGACAGCCAGGGAGATGTTGTGATGCAGGATGTTGAGAAAACAGATTCCATGAACAAGTATGCTCCCTTCGCCTCAGAGATCGATTGGCGTGTTGCTCAGTGGGCTGTTGTTGATGGTGTTGGACATAACTCTCTAGATCATCTTTTAGCCATTCCTGGGGTGAGAACGGTGCTTTCCTGGTTTATGCGTATTTAATCTGTACTTGCTTATGCTAGGTCGTCAAAAAACTTGGAATATCATTTCACAACACCAGAGCAATGCATCAGACCATGGATAGTATCCCTGCTCAAGCCAAATGGAAGACTCAATACCTTTCCTTTCCTGATGCTCCAGATGACAAGCATCTTATTCAGTACTGCGATCCACTTGAGGCTATAAAAACATTACTGGGGAATCCGGCTCACACTGATCACACGGTATACAAGCCCTACAAGATATTTTCTGATCATTCCAAGACAAATCATATATACAATGAGATGTGGACAGGTAAATGGTGGCACTCTGTTCAGGAAAGTCACCTAGCTACTCTAATATTCCAATTTTGCTAATGGGCCTTAATAAAGGCACTACTACCAGAGGGAGCGATGTTAGCCCCAGTCATAATCACTACCGATAAGACACAACTCACACAGTTCTCTGGGAGCAAGTCCGCATACCCAGTATATCTAACGTTGGGCAATATTTCCAAGGCCATACATCGAAAACCATCAGAGCAGGCATGCGTCCTCATAGGCTACCTTTCTGTTGACAAGATATTGGCCTCTCACCTCACTCAGAAAGAGAAATCGTCCAGAATACAGAGACTATTCCACGACTCAATGAGGATCATACTAGAGCCGTTGAAGGAAGCTGGAATGATGGGCATGGAAGTGACTGGGGGTGACGGAAAGGTTAGAAAGGTGCATCCAGTTTTGGCTTGCTACGTCGTGGACTATCCAGAGCAGTGTTTGGTGACTTGCACCAAGTATGGCACCTGTCCTAAATGTCATCGATCCGCAGATGATCTGAACCTCAAGACTCCCAGAGAGACACACACAAACCTGGACCCTTGGCATTATCAAAGAAGCAAAGGCCTCATCGCCTTCCCTACACCAGTTTCATTCCAAGTGTCAAGCCTCTGACTTATCAGGAACTGTTCAGCACCCTTTCTGGGAGGGATACCCATACACCAATATCCACCTAGCCATTGTGCCAGACGTCCTTCACCAGCTGTACCAAGGTGTATTCAAACATTTGATTTCCTGGCGTGATCACCTATTCCATCCCTCAGAGCTTGACGCTTGCATTAGAACCCTTCCTCCATGCTATGGCATACACCGCTTTCAAAATGGCTGGTCAGCTCTTTCCCAGATATCTGGCAAGGAGCGTAAAGATATGGCCTGTATTCTCTTGGCATGTCTTATTGAGAAGGTGCCACACAAAGTACTGGTGGTATATCATTCTCTGCTGGATTTTATTTACATAGCTCAGTATCCCAGCCATGATGACATCACTCTGGGCTATATTTAAGACACCCTTGACACTTTCCACAAACATAAAGATATTCTGATACGCCTTGATATTCGCGAGCATCTCAACATACCCAAAATCCACTCCATGGTCCATTATGTTGAGTCCATATGCTACTTTGGCTGTACCGATAACTACAATACAGAGGCATTTGAATGTCTACATATTGACTTGGCCAAGGATGCTTGGAGGGCCACTAACAAGAGAGATGAACGCCCCCAGATGGTCGCTTGGCTTACAAGACAGGAGAAGATTGCACAATTCCACCAATATCTGAAGAGGCAGGAGAGAGAAGGACAGGAACATGATTTGCAACATTCCCCTCAGACAATTTCTCTAACAAAATACCCCTCACGCCAAGGGCAAACCTTACAAGATATAATGCTCACTCATCGTTGTCCAGGTATACTCACAAACAATGCATAATATGATTGTCATACTCACCTATTATTGTCTGGGTTTGGTTGATGATCTCAAAGTGTTTCTCAACAAATGCCAATCCAAAAGAGCTGGCGCCACTCTCTTGAGTAGAAGGACAGTTGAGTTGAGTAACGTACCCTTCAACAAGTTGGACGTATTTCATGCCTTCAAGTTTGCATGTGAAGAATTGGGAAATGATGCTATAGATATGAAGCAGGAAAAGGATTGGGTATGAGCACGTCCATCTTCCGCAAGACTGGAGGAGCATTTTGATACAGTGATTATCATGAAGTCTGACCAGTGTGAGTCTACAGGAGTTGAAGGTGAGTTTTGACACATTCATAATTTAGCTTTATATCTTATGCTTCTGCAGGAACTGGTGTCGGTCACCTCCGTCTCATATTCAAACTACCCAACACAGTGTATGGAGCTATAGATGCTCCCACATATTGGCCCAAAGAACCTTTAGCTTATGTGGAGTGGTATGCTCCTCTTGCTAATACCACTGATGAAGATCACAAGATGTATCAAGTGAAAAAGGCACCTCTCAGGAGAGGAGGGTCTCCTCCTGGTGAAATTGTATCCCTTAGTTCTATATGTCAGAGTTGTCAGCTGATTCCTTGCTTTGTATCTGCAAAAGTTCCTATAGCATGGACTTCAGAGAATGTATTAGATTGTTGTAGTAAATTTTGGTTGAATAATTGGTCTAGTAAATATGCATATCAATCCTTATGGTAGTTTCAATGTCTTGTTTTTAAAAAATTTGCTATATTGTTTGATTGGCTACTATAATAGCTATAATAGACCTTGTTGACAAAATGTCAAACGATATAGGTCTATAATTACTTGTTAAGTTATATAAAGTCAGGGTTCTCCCACATAACTCTATATAGCCAAAGGGTTTTTCCTGATGTCGCATGTGAGTCACTCAGAAACTGAAGTCAGCCTTGAGGTTATCATATACTTACATGAACCTCAGACAATCTCACCTACTCGCTCATACATGGCAATATATAAGAGGGACTGGCGTCCCAAACCAATTATACCCTGCCGGTCCCTACGATGGCCAACATCTACAACCGGCGGCAGCGCCAGCTTAGTCAATACCTCAGACTCCAGCCTTGCCCGAGAATCACAATGTTATGTACAGTCAGAGGAGGAGGCGTTATATGGTGATGTAGAGATGGAGCATGAGGCAGATTTCAGACATGATAATGGTCTGTGTCCTGATCACTGGCATAGCATGAGAGTTTGCTGACTAGCTGCTGGTAGACTCTTCAGAGGAAACTATGCCTCCCAGGCCCAGAAGATTTCCAAGACCTTTACTAGACTTTGAGCCTGAGCTAGAGGATCTCAATCCCTCTGATCATGTAGATCTTTCATCTCATGATCCTGATGCCCGCATCCCCCAAACCAGAATCAAAAGGGTTCTTTTGATGCTCCATGACACTCTACAAACCACCTTCAACTCCCTTGGACTCTCCAGACTATATCCTAGGCGTCCTTCTTTTGAACCAAATACTTTTATTCTGTCATCTCTACTTGCAAGCACTTCTCCTACTGTTGCTCAAGAAAGTGTTTTTTTCTCCTCCACTCTTGCCACCGCCATATCCATTTCCTAACATGACTATTTACCGCCTCATGTCATGGATGAATAATGGTAGCAATATGACATCTGAAACTAAAGTTGCACAGCTTGTCAAAGACGTCATGCTGGCGGAGGATTTCAACACCAAGGACCTTGAGAACTTCTCTGTGAAGAGGAGCTTGGGACAATTGAACAGAGATGAAAGCGGAGGAAAGATTACATTTCCAGATGACTGGATTGAGACCAGCGTAAACATCAACATCCCAACAAAGTCAAAGGACGATGAACCGGTACCTTATGATATTCCAGGCTTCCATTATCGCCCTCTCATTCAAGTCATACATTCAGCATTTGCAGATGTCCAAGCAGCAGCCTTCCATCTCTTGCCTTTCAAATGTCTCTGGAAAGATCCTCTAGATGATCATCAAGAGAGGATATACGATGAGTTCTACATGTCTGACGCTTGGCTGGAAGCTCAGGACAACCTCCAGAAGCTGCCTAAGGAACCTGGCTGTTCATTGGAACACATCATAGCTGGTTTGATGTTCTTCTCTGATGCCACTCACCTGGCAAACTTTGGAACTGCAAAGGCTTGGCCACTTTACTTATATTTTGGAAACTTGACAAAGTATGCTAGAGTGTCACCAAAATCAGGTGCATGCCATCTTGTGGGTTTTCTACATTTGGTGAGTCCTCCTAACTGTACATGCACTATTCTTTGTTAATTTGATTATCAGCTTCCAGATGGTATCAAAGATATTCTGATCAGGTTGCCTCATATATCCAAGACTGGCATGGCCTCCCTTCAGACCCACTGTCACAGGGAGTTGTTTCATGCTTGCTGGGAGATCCTGTTAGATGAAGAATTTCTTCATGCGTATCAACATGGTGTTATTCTGAAATGCGCAGATGGAGTACTTTGCAGAGTATTTCCCAGAATTTTCACTTATTCTGCCGATTATCCTGAGAAGTATATTCTTACACATCATTGCAAAGTTGAATTACTGATATAGCTTCAGGGTCTTGATTGCAACTATCAAGGATATGGGCTGGTGTCCATGCCCGCACTGTCTCACTCCAAAAAACATGTTTACATCACTTGGGCTAGTGAAGGACATGCAAAGTCGCATGAACAATTTACACCAGTATGCTATAACCAAGGTCAACCAAGCGTGTTGTCTTCTTACTTGAGGGTCTTATATATAGCTTGTGTAAAATGCAGTGACAACACAACTACACTTTTGATAAGACAATAGTTGCCAGCTCCTCAAGTTCACGGTCAACGTATTTTCTACTTCTCGGTTGATAATGTGGTGTTCGTGGGTGGTCAAAGAGTAATTAGATTACCTATTTGTTTAAAAGAAACTATACTGACTGGGTTTGTGAATTCTTAGTGAAGATGTAGCTCTTTAGGTATGTCTCAACCTATGAAAGTCTGTTTCAACTTTGTCGTATTCTTCTGACTCGTGTCTCTCTTCTGGTAAGAGAGAGGGTCTTAATACACGTAAAGCTTAGTTCAGATAACAGTAAACAGTTGTTATATAGTCAACCTCCTGTAAGGTAGTATATAACTCGAAAATAGATGTAGCTTAGTCTTACTTCAAGGCAACTCATAGGCCTGCACTTTATCTATGTCTCACCAAGTATCACTCTTGTTCAGTGTATTAGGTGTAAAGTGGGAAGTTATATTTCATGGGTGTAAAATGGGCTCCTTTTATACCTTTTGGGAGGCCAGATTACTAAGCATGGTTCATCACATGGATTGGTAAGAATATTCTTACAAAGCAGTCCATTTGGTGTGGTGAGTCAGCTTGTTTTACTAAGTAGTTTACAAGTACAGTGTAGTTTTACAAAGCATGACAAATCAAAGGCATCAGTCATCACATGGATCGGTAAGAATGTAATTTCAAACCAGGCCTTTTGGTGAGCTGAGTCATCCTTGTTACTAAGTAGATTATAAATACAGTTGCAAGTCTTACGAAGCATGACAAATCATTGACAAAACATGATGAGTCAAGCTGAATCCTTACAAATCAGGTTATTTCCCAGTCACATGACATGCTTACAAACATGTTCTGACAGCTAGTGAGAAAGTCTGATGCTGAATAAGTCCTAGAAAATAGAAACAGAGAGAATGTCCTAGAAAAAATAAAAACATAGAGAATGTGTTAAGGCCATGCTCAAGGGAGGACTAGATCCGAGGGGCTTGGCTTCAGCTCGTGCGCTGCGCCCCTTACCCGCGTACATGCCCCTAATTTCAGGGGGTCCGGTAGTACTAAGTCCGGTAGTATGTAACCCGGTAGTACCGTAGATATCAATCAAAGAGTTGAGACTGCTATGGCTGGAGCTGGTAGCAGAAAGAAACAGGGGTAGACTACCCGGAGGTAGAGCTGGTAACAGAAGTAGACTTAGGGGTCTACCCTAGTCTAGTGTCGGAGAATGACAAGAGTCGGAGAACTCAAGTCCAGAGAGGCAGGAATGAGCAGGACTATGTATAATATTCAAACTGAGGTATCTACAACAAGTACAGGAGTTTATATACTATAGGTATAGCTAATGATCAGTAATCCGGAGTACAGAGGCAGTGAGGAAAGCATATGGCGAGTGTATTAGTAAGTCCGAACAGATCAAGTAAAGTAAGACGGATCATAGGGAAATGAACTCGGAGATGAAACAGGTACCGGAGATCAGTAAGCAGGCGGATATCAATAGAAGCCGGAGGGCCGGAAGTAAGGGGGATTCTAGATTGGGGTTAGGTCCGGTGGAGCGGACCTGTCCAGAGTTCAGGTCCAGCGGTCCGGAAGAAGTGCGCTGATGGAAGAGTTTGTGGATGTCAGAGATATGGGATATGACAGAATGTCACAGAACAGAAAAATTGAGATACATCAAAAATTGAGTCTGAGACAAAAGAGAGAAGAGTTCAAGATAATGAATCAAGGAGAAATGGTAGAGTCTCTTGGTAATAGGGTACAGTATAGTTTATTATACCTTCCTTATTACTCCTTATATACACATGTCATGGTATGAGTTGCATACCATGCATGACAGCGTGAATATATCTATAGATGGGGAAATACAGTAGATGGGGCAAAGGTGGATGACACTCTAGGAGAAGGATCATGGGTACCTGTCCTGGTAAGTTAACCTGACATGCTTGTTCATGATAAGCTCAAATGGGCGTTCACAGAATCAATTTGTCAATAAGCTTGGATCTCTAGGGCTTGATCTGTTTTGCATGCTAGTAGTTGACTTTATGCATGAGTGCGAATTGGGAACTTGGAAAGCCCTATTCACACACCTTATCAGACTTCTTTACACCCTTCCTGATGGTGCTCAATCAGCAGCAGAGCTAGACAAGAGGTACATAGTTCCTCTTTGTTGTTGGGGTGTACGCTAACTTTTCAATTACTGTAATATAGATTTCGCCAGGTCCCAGCTTTTGGTAATGGTGTCATCAGAAAATTCTCCAACAATACATCTGAAATGAAGAAGCTAGTGGCTAGGGATTTTGAAGACATTTTACAGGTTTTTGCATTATCCATTGTATTGCTATAGTCTTTGCTGACGCCTTCCTTATTTTTAGTGTGCTATTCCAGTATTTGAAGGGTTGTTCCCAAGGGCTCATGACACAATTGTGCAGTCTCTCCTGCATATATTTGCACAGTGGCATGCCCTTGCCAAGCTGAGGATCCACTGAAAGTCAACCTTGGCTTTCCTAGATCAAACATTTAAGGATCTCTCTGGAAAATTGTGTAGGTTCGTGCATAGCACCTGTGCTGCCTTCAATACAGTAGAACTACCTAAAGAAAAAGCAGCACACCAAAGAAGGGCTGCTCAGAGACCTGAAACCACCAATACGCCTCCAGAATCCAGTGGAGCTAGAGCAAAGAAATTTAATCTGGCCACCTATAAGTTTCACGCTATGGGAGATTATGTGAAGACCATCAGGCTCTTTGGAAGCACTGATTCATTCACTATGCAAATTGTGAGTGTTGGTTGTATCCTACATAACATAGTTTAAGTTTTTTTTGCCTAGGGAGAGCTCACTCATAGAGCCCTAAAGGTGTTTTATCCACTAACCAGCAAGTTAGATACACCTGCTCAGTTAGCCAAATATGAGAGAAGGCGGCGAGTGCTAAGGAGGGTAGCAGAAGCAGGAGGTTCAACGTCCTCTAGTATCCAATCACATTCTGATGCCCCTCCTTCAACATTTTCTTCAAAGCATCACAATATTGCTGCAAATTGCAACAATCCAATCAATCTATTTTCTTTCCTATGTGATCATGATGGCGATCCTGCCATTAAGGTATGTTTATGTTGGAGTTCTCTTTAATTATCCCTCACTCACAACAATTGACAGAATTTTATGCCGAAACTGAGGGACCATATCCTTTACAGGCTCCTCAAGCTAGATGTTAGCTACTGCAACCACACCATCACAGAAGAGGACAGAAATTCTGTCATCATTCCCAACCATACCATCTACTCCGTCCAAACCATGCAGGTATACTATATGACTTATGACCTGAGAAGGAAGTACGATTCCATTAATCCCAGATCTCACCCTGACATCATGGTACTTTCCGGGGAGACAGAGCCTAGCCACCCATACTGGTATGCATGCACCTTGGGTATCTATCATATGGAAGTGTGGATCAACAAGGGAGGACAACCAGTGAAACAGCACCTAGAGGTTCTGTGGGTAAGATGGCTTGCAACACTCCGCTACCATAAAAGTGGTATGAAACATTCACGCCTTCCAAAGGTTGCTTTTGTGGAGGAGTCAGACCAAGACACTTTTGGTTTCCTTGATCCTGGTCAGGTAATCAGAGGAGCACATTTATTTCCTGCATTTGCCTCTGGTAGAGGTGTAAGTGCACTTAGCCATGGACAGTCTTTGGGGTGTCCTGGGGGAGAGCTAGATGACTGGGAACAGCATTATGTTGGGATGTGAGTCCAATGTTACTTCTTACTCTTACTGCACTCTAATAATCAATCTTTGATATAGTTTTGTTGATTGTGACATGTTCATGAGATATACACACTTTGGGATAGGACATTCAGTGTCCCTGCGTAGGGTGACCAGAGACAGTCTTGGCTCTGGGTCAGCGCCACAAGCTGACTCTAACTCCATGTACATTGCAAATGATAGTGATGACCAATCAGACAATCCTGAGTTGGACTTGGAGGACGTCTATGGTGAAGATTATGAAGAGGAATTTAGTGATGAGGAACTTATAGATGACAATGAGGTCACAAATGAGGATGAGGAGGATGACTTGGAACCTAATGAAGATCTCTCTTTCTAGAACTCTTTATACTCTACCTCTAATACATATCTATCTTGTAAATAATTGATTCCAGGAACCCTACTGGTGATACAGTGGTGGTAAAGATACTGGAGCCATGGCTCTTGGACTCAGGTGTCAAAGGGAATATTTCCCTATCATCTTCTGAAATGATGCTAGCTGCTCAAGCTACTGTTATTCTTCAATAAACTCAAGACATATGAATAAATCATCATTACCTGACCATCTGCAAGACAATGGTGAGCTTGGAGGAGGGGAGCTGGGAAGAGATATGCTTGAATGAGCAGGAGTGTTGGTAAGATCTCTGGTACATTCAAGAAGGGGAGAAGATGGTGGTGTTAAATGGGCAGCAGATCATGATTCAGTAGTGTCTGAGTTCATCCTGATGGGTTCAAAGCTTAGTGTGAGCTTGGAGGAAGGGAACATGTTCTCATCAGGGGTTTATCCATGTGGTTCCCTAGAGTAGTAACTCCAGAACACAATTAACCTACTGTCCCTTAGAGGATGTGAAGGTGCAACTGCATGACAAAGTGACTAAACTCCCCACTGTTTCATATTTTGAGGACATTGTGATATTCATTCCCCTATGAAAAAGCCATAAATTGTACTGCAATTCACCATAAATTCTTGAAAAATGTGGATGGGCAACAAAGAGGTTGAAACTAGGCTACCATCCCTTAGAGGCTGTAAAGGCACAACTTCACAACACAGTCACTAAACTTCCCACTGTTCCATATTTTAAGGACATTGTGATATTGATTTCCCATGAAAAAGCCTTGAATTGTACTGTAATTTAAAGCATGAATAAAAGAAATGAGCATGCTTAACAACTGGTGCACAATTAAGATAACTCTCCTTACAGGTTGCGATAGTGCAAAGTCACAATGTAGTCATGAGTTCCCACACTATTATAGATATGATGTCTGGTGCCAATGCCTCTTTCCAATGAAAAGCCTTAGAGCCTGGATAGCACAGGTTATTTCTCAGGTTATTTCGTAGTTTGTTTCTGTATGTGGCGTGGCAATGTGTGACGGGCGGTGACAACCGGTGACTAGTATGTGACTTGTTGAATCTTGTGGAGGCAGAGTGCTAAGCGCTAAGCGACAGTCTGCAGCACCTGCAATCGACTGCGACCACTACCCACTGTGACCCACCACCCTCGCACCTCCCCGCCCGACTGCAAGCCTTCAGCTTCAAATTTGCCCACCCACAGTGGATTACTGCTGGTGACCTTGGCCCTGATGCTTCTGCAACCACAGGACTCTTTTTCTCATGCTGTGATCTTTCTCTCTCTCATTGCAGCCCACCACTGCTATTACTATTAGAACCCGCCTGTTCTCTCACTGACATCTCTTTCACTCCTCATTATTTCTAATCTGATACTATATATTTGTTGATCATCATCAATATATTTAAATATATATCATTTTAAATAGTGTTGAAATAGCAAAATATTTCAGCTCGCTGTTCCCCATAGTGAGCACAAAGGTTTTGGCAATGGGTCGAGCCTGGGTACACCGTGTATTGGATTGGTGACACTTCCTTTCTTAGGCGGGTGGCACCTGCCTGGGTTGGTTATCCGTGATACACTGTATATATCATTTTAAATACTGTTGAAATGGCAGAATATTTGAGCTCGCTGTTGTGTGCAGTGAGCACGAAGGTTTTGGCAATGGGTCACATGATGTATTGGTTTCACCGCCTGTAACGCTGAGAATGTGGCTTGTCACTTTGTTTGTCCGTGTGGTGATGAACGAAACAAACTGCGAAACAAACTGGGAAATAAATGGCAGCTGTCCAGGCCCTTAAATAGCTTTGTAATTAACAACATGAATAAGAGAAATGAGAATGCTTAAAAATAGGCAAGCAACTACTCAACAAGCCCTTGTTCACTTTGATGTTGGAATGTCACCTCCTTGTCAAGAATTCACCATCCTAGCCTAGATTTGTAGACTTCCATGCATATGTACCGTCAACTCAAATTTATTAGAGTATAAATTGTTATATTTGGTAGGAGGAGAATTATATCCTTCTATAGTTATCATGGCTACAATATCACTGACTCATGAATTCACTGATGACAGCCACAAGTGTATCTCTGCTCGTACTCGAGCGAGACGAGGAACGACGCTCCATCTTCATAAACCATATTCCTTGGATAGCTCCCGACCCTGAAATGTTGATGTTCGGTGACGAAGCTGCGAAAGATGAGAGGACATTGATTCGGCAGTTCGGACGTTCAAGAATTGGGAATGGGTTTGTTTTATTTTCAGCCCAATAACAAGTTTACTTTAGTGTTTTGCGTTTCCGCATATCATTGCAATCAGCTATAATGATCAATTCACGCTAACTGGCAGCACGACAAGTTGAGGCTCTTCTGTTGTTACACGCAAGGGACACCATCGCGACAAAATTAATAGACACTATATTGACACTTATTTTCAAAGTTTATTCACACCTTCACATCCGGTTGTCTTCACATGCGACGCTCAGGCTGTTGGTGACTCTCAATAACTGCAGTCAATAGCTCTCAGGCGCTCTCACGAGGCTCATAGCGCAGCTGAATACAGCTACACCATTCTGCTGTACCTCATTTAGTCTCCCCTCAAGCCAGACCATAATATAGAAGGAAGACAGTTATGCCTCACCCGTCGAACATGAGGCCCATGTCCGGAGAGCAACCCGGCTCCCCAACCTTCCAGCTGATGTCCGCGTTGTAACCTGGAAGAAACGGACATGTGGTCAATCTCTGTCCGGACCCTTGATAAAGAAGGAACGACTGTCTTCCTTCCTTCAAGATTCGACTACGAGAGACTACTTAGTCCGAACCGCCGACTGGGTTTCATAGGCATTATAACGGGTCCTGCAACTGAGCAGGATTTAGCGCGCGCTTTCGATCGGTGGATACACGCAGTGACATCCGGTCAATATTACCCGGGTCTGTAAGTGCCATGTTATTAGTCCACAGTAGCTGAGAGTAGCTGACCTGACACGCAGCCTTATGATAGCCAACGGTGTTGAGTTGCGCGAAGTAGCATGTGATGATGGTTTATCTAGCGTAAGATAACAAGGATAGGTCAAATCATATCTTCATGCTTCTCTTCATGCTTGCGATCAGCGGAAGTTGGTGCCCTCCACGTTTCAAAATGTTCGAAGGATCCGGCTGGTTACGTCCTTACAATATATCCGATATCAAACGCGACTCCTCTAACTCCCCAAGGTATCGCCCACTGTTCTGGAACTTGGCGTAGTTTTCCAAACGGGCACGATCGATCAGAGGTCCCAGGTGACTCTTTCACGGGCCGACATACCATGCTCAGTTATTCGAGCATGCTACATGGTTCCAAGGACTCTACAGCTAGGAACCGGAACAGCTCAATCATGGTCTCCGACCTTCTGGCTCGGGACGCACTCTGGGTAACGTCACGGAACCAGTGTACGGCTGATCCGATTTCCCTTGTGCATATCAAGTATGTTGTGCCACGTCAAAATGTGCGTCTATAAGAGCAATCATAACAAATTGAGTGTTTAGTTAAACATCTGGCTGTTGAATATTGCCTTGCACTATACTTGAATGATGCTCATCCTTAGCTTTCTTCTTCTGTTGCTGCATCTAGCACATGCAGCATCTATCATCTCGCGATCCCATTCCTATCCACTCAACTCTCCTTCGATTATGGTGGGCCCTGAAACCGACCTAATCATTGCTAATGAATTTATAGCTCCAGACGGGCTCAAACGCTCGTGAGTTTTTCTTGTTTTCTTTGTGACATTTTAATCATCGTTATAGTGCAACTCTCGCTGGAGGAACGTTTCCGGGTCCAATCATCGCAGCCCAAAAGGTTATTTTCTGTCAATTTGATCGACCCATCAGGAATTGACAATAATTGAAGGGAGACAGATTTGCGATCAACGTGGTGAACAAACTCACTGATGATTCAATGTTCAAAAGCACCAGTGTGGTGAGACCTGTTCAGCGCTTAGAATGATCTTGTGTCAGGCTTACCCCACTCTGCAGCACTGGCATGGAATATTTCAGAACGGGACCAACTCTGCGGATGGAGTCGCGTTCGTTACTCAATGCCCCATTGCGCAAAACGACTCGTTTCTATACTCCTTCGAGGCTCAGAACCAGACCGGGACCTACTGGTATCATAGTCACTACTCGACACAGCAGTGGTTTGTTGATCCGAAGGGTTTTAACTTCTGCAATTTGTGACTCTTAACCGTTCAGCGATGGTCTGCGTGGGGCTTTGATTATCTACGATCCCGAAGACCCCCTATCCTACCTATACGACGTTGACGATGGTACGGCGATCGTTTCGTGGCCATGAGTACGCTCATCCAAGGCATTCACAGAGACCACTGTCATTACCCTTGCTGACTGGTAAATCTCAGAACTATCTCCAACCTGCATCAACCTCACTATTTAATATAGGTACCATGTGGTTGCCCCTGTTTTGAACCATTTCGTCGGTGTCGTTAATAATTCAACGCTCATCAACGGGCTCGGTCGATACCAAGGGGGGCCCAACTCCGAACTTGCCGTGGTCAACGTCGAGTACGGTAAAAGATACCGCTTACGCCTCATAGCAATATCTTGCGCTCCCAATTTTGCGTTCTCCATCGATAACCACAACCTGACTGTCATTGAAGCGGATGGTGAACTGACGGAACCCCTCCTCGTGGACTCGCTCCAGATACTTCCCGGACAGCGATACTCTGCCGTGCTCAATGCGAACCAGCCAGTCGACAATTACTGGATTCGAGCACTCCCAAATATCCCGAACGATGACTTCGATGCTGGTCAGAACTCGGCCATCTTGCGATACAAGGGTGCACCCATCACAGAGCCAACTACGAACCAGACAGACAGTATCATACCGCTCATCGAGACCAACTTGCATGCGCTCATTAATCCCGGTGCACCGGGTGTCCCGGAATACGGAAAGGCAGATATCAACTTGATGATGGTGGTCAACAAAACCAATGGATTATTTTATATCAATGGCTTTGCGTTCAATCCTCCGTCAGTGCCCGTGCTGCTCCAGATCCTCAGCGGCGCACAAAACGCGACCGATCTCCTTCCACACGGAAGTGTTTATGCTTTAGAGACCAACAAGGTCGTCGAACTGACGATGATAAATGGTGAAAACTTTGGTCCGGTAAGTTTCACGCTTATTCGAACTTCATGTTACATACATCTCATGATATCTTCCTAGCATCCGATTCATCTTCACGGTGTACGCACTTGTGGATACAAATTGACCCTAAATGACTCACTGTACATTGTAGCACAGCTTTGATGTCGTACAGAGCACTGGCAACAGCTCTTTCAACTACTTCAATCCCGTGCGCAGGGATGTAGTAGCCGTCGGGCCTCAAGACCAACAGATGGTGATCAGATGGGTCACAGATAATTCTGGTCCATGGTTACTGCATTGGTGAGCGCGGCAACATTTATCAATCTAGCGCTAGCACTGATCTCTTTACCCAGTCACATCGACTGGCATCTCAAAAAGTGTGTACCTTGAACGCTTTGAGCCTCTGCCGTAATTTGACGTATTTTGCCAGTGGTTTCGCTGTAGTTATGGCCGAATTTACAAGTCCCTCAGACACTCAGAAGCAACCCAACATCATACCTAGTAATTGTTTGATTCTCGATCTTTGCTTCTGATGGAACTGATGTTTCATATAGATGCATGGCAAAATCTTTGCCCGATATTCAACTCGTTATCCCCAAATCAACTTGGAGCAGAGGATTCGTACCAGGAAGCAGAAAATGTTGCCATCGCCTACGGGGAAAATATTACACAAGTGCTGTTTCCCAATACATAGCATGTGCCGTGGTGGAGTTCGAAGGAACAGCAGTACCCCGACTTCCCCGCACCAAAAAACTATCTTCACGATTTGATCGCCTTCCATAACCGTCCAAAGCCAGAACATGACGTTTCATCCGAACGTCATCTCGTATGGAGTATGTTTTCTTCATGTCCGCACGTATCTCCGATCGTCATCTGTTCGCTGATGCGTATATATTCTACTGGAGTGGTAGTATGATGCAAAGGAACCGTATTTCTAAGTTCGGCCTTACCCCTCTAGTTACTAGAGTGAGCTGAAATGATGCCAAATAGTTTGAGTCACGTCGCAACTGTCGTGTAAGCTAATACGGCGGCAATACATACAGAATACGCTGATCCGGACTCAAACACTGGAAATCAATCTCAATAATATGATGAGTATTTCTACAATACTTGTTTTACACGGCTTGAGCTACAATCCTCTTTAACCAATCATACAATTTCATACCTGTTTTCATCCTATTCTCCTCGCGCACCTATTCGGGCTCAGCAACGTTTATCAAAAATTCGTTGTCATCCCGCTCCGAGCTCTGTGTGGAATCTCAGCGTTACACACTCAAATAGATCTGGTTTACAAGCCTTGATGATCAAGATGCGCTCGTCATCGAAAGTAACATCTATCATGTTCGAAGGCGTCTCGATGTGTGTCTCGTCTATAACGACCATGTAAGGAAGGTTTGTTACAATGTCTTCATCGAGCCGCTCGTGTTCGACTGTCGATGGCCCTGTGACAATGTGGCCGCGAAAATCTTTGGAAGCTGCAGCACGCGATATGCGATACTTGTTGAAGTCGTACGTCCGCAGGCTATAGGATGTGCAGTTGATATCGTTCGGGGTGGCGTGGACTGCTCTACAACCAGCGACTTCTAATCGCAGGATGAAAAGGTCGTTAGGGATGGGGTCTATTATGCATCGCGAACAGTTTGGACCCCATTCATTCCAGGACAAAACGTGGGCCTGACCCTCAGTATGTACGCTGCTTCGGCAGGCAGTGAGGAGTTTATCGGTGTCGATAATGAAGACGAGGCTGGGTGGACCGTCGACGTTGAGGGCGATGAGTTGATTTTCAGCGTCTGGATAGAAGCGTGTGTCCTTAGTAGCCATGGAGCTTCGTGCATCCGAGCTCATAGTTACGAATTGAGAGTGCCGGAGGAATGTTCCCTCTGGTTGGAAGGGCAGGACACACTCCGCAACTACGACTGGGGGTTTCGCAAGGTCAGAAAATGAGAAAATCCTGAGTCTGCATGGTAGCCGGTTAGACCTTCTACAGGACGCGATCGCGTGATCTTGGTTCACCATGCAGAAGTCATCCATCTTGCCGTATGGTTCCTGTTCTCGATAGACACACTATAATATGAGATAGTGAGTGCAATTGCTCAAACGGATATGTATTTGTTCTACCTTGAAGTCATGTTTCTCTTGCCAGTTCCAAATCTGCATTCTTGCAGGACAAGGAGAAAATTCATCGCAGAGGTTCAAGAGCACTATGCGGTTCCCCCATATTTTGAGCTTTATTTGTGTCTGCTCAGATTGGCAGTTGGCTGAGATGTGTGGCTTGAAGGAGGTCAAGATCTCACTGGCTGCCAAAGGGTGTGGCTCGCTCGTGCTAAGGGTCTCCAAGTAAATCCGGCTTGAAATTTCCGCCATGTGGTTTGGTTCGAGTACGACAAAAGCAAACAGATCTTGTGATGGGTCCATAGCGACGCTGTGGACTCGGAAGGGAGTATCTTTTGGCATCGGGTAGCTGTCCGCATCCCAACGCCTATAGAAATGGGACTCCGAAGGGCCCGAGTCGAGAGCGCGGATTTGCGCAATTTGGGGATGATCATCCCAGGTGGACAAATGCCCGAACGACATGGATATCTCCCCACCTGGCTGCGTAAATTGATGCACGACGGTGGGCTTGAATGCCCGCCAGGAACACATTTTGTTTCTCATTATCTCTAAGCGCTCTGCGGGGGATGACATTGCGTCTGGGGCAATGACTGCCACCATCTTTTGTGCTTCGAGCTCAATCGCATACTGCAGTGCAGAGGAGTCATCAAGGACTTTGCGAAGGTAACGACACGTCTGTGTATCAAACACGATCAGTGGATCGATCCTTGATCTGGAATGATATTACAAACCGAAGTACAGCTCAAGATGGACGGGGCATAAAGGAAGGAGAACAAGTAACACAAGATCTCCACTGGGAGCGTGTGCAGGCTCGATGTTGGTTTCGTGAAATTCATTACCTGCTAGTGTGATAGTTGGACTGATGTCCAGACTGTGGCTGGTTCTTGTAGCCAAGGATCAGAATCATATATTAATTCGATCAATTTGCCTTAGTCAAAATTGAGTCCCACGGGTTTGTGTTTCGAGTCTAGACTAACTTGACTCCCGGGCTGCCTGGAACGCTTTTCTATTTTGCAACTATGCTAACCCTCCAGAAGGCCTAGCACCATGTATAAATATTTAATGTGGTTCTTGTTGCGCGGCCGAGTTTAATAGAGGGCAACTTTTGTGAAGACCTTGGCAATTGAGGTGAAAGTGCGCAAACAGAGACAAACTTACATATCATTGAACACATTGCCTCCCACGGTTTTATCCTTTCACCCAAACCCCACCCCTCCTCCTCAAACAATGTCTCAACCAGGAGGCGATATACAAGAGCGAATCGCCGCTGCACGTCGTGAGGCGGAAGTTTTGAAGGAGAAAATTCGAGCCAGTAGGGAGGCCTCAGCTGATACAAGTTGTATGTTCTTTTGTCGCTCTTACCAATTCCTTCTTTTTGGACCGCTCGGTAACATGCTCTGCAGTGCGCGCTATGGCTGCTGAGGTTGATACTCTACCTCGGATCGTCATGCGACCTCGGCGTTCACTCAAGGGTCATCTTGCAAAAATCTATGCTATGCACTGGGCTGCTGATCGTCGACATCTTGTCTCCGCATCACAGGACGGAAAGCTTATTGTATGGGACGCCTACACAACTAACAAAGTTCATGCCATCCCTCTTCGCTCAAGTTGGGTCATGACCTGTGCTTATTCGCCATCTGGAAACTTTGTCGCATGCGGTGGTCTTGATAACATCTGCTCTATCTATAACCTGAACAGCAGAGAAGCCAATGGCGTCAGAGGTGGGCGCGAGTTGAGCGCTCACTCTGGCTATCTCAGTTGCTGTCGCTTCATCAACGACAGACAAATCGTTACTAGCTCCGGTGACATGACTTGTATGCTTTGGGATATTGAAGCTGGTGTGCGAGTGGTCGAGTTCAGTGACCACACTGGGGATGTCATGAGGTATGGATGGTTGCGTTGCCTTGCTGTACAATCATTGTTTTGCTCACCCATGCCATATAGCTTGTCACTAGGTCCGAACCAGAATGTTTTCGTCTCTGGTGCTTGCGACGCCACCGCCAAGCTGTGGGATATCCGGAGTGGTCGTGCAACGCAGACTTTCACCGGTCATGAGTCAGACATCAACGCTGTTCAGTAAGTCGGTTTTTTCCATGTGATAATGCATAGTACTTATTATGCTTTAGATTCTTCCCGAATGGCGATGCATTCGCCACAGGATCGGACGATGCTTCATGCCGACTTTTTGATATACGTGCGGATCGTGAATTGAACAGCTTCACGCATGACAACATTCTTTGTGGTATCACTTCTGTCGCGTTCTCTATCTCCGGTCGCATTCTCTTCGGTGGCTATGATGATTGGACGTGCAATGTTTGGGACACTCTACGAGGCGAGCGTGTGGGTGTTTTGACCGGGCACGAAAACAGAGTGAGCTGTCTGGGTGTGAGTGTAGATGGAATGGCTCTTTGCACTGGTAGTTGGGATAGCACCCTCAGGGTATGTGTCATCGATTTTATGGGTGATAAGGATCTGACGAATTACTGCAGGTTTGGGCATGATGAGAACTGTGGACTGTCTTTCGTCACGTTGCTATATCCTCTATGCTCACCCGCGTGCGGCGCTTGCGACGTACGCCTTCGAGTCGGTCCTTACTCATCATTAGTTTCATCCTTGCTGGTATACATATATTGTCTCTTATCAGGTCATCTGCTGCTACCCAGATATTATTCTTTGATGTTTTTTTTTCTCCTCGAACCGTATGTAGTCCTGAATTCAATTCATCATTTAAACTGGTTTCAGAGGACGTCAGCCTTGGGGTCATGGTTTACATCCTCGGCTCTTCAGTTATTCCACCGGCTCACATTATCACTGTAGCTCAACAGGGGCAGCAGAAAAAAGAATGCTGGCGCTGACGCGCTGGCAAGTCCACCTCCAAGATCATTCACTCCTGCTTCCCGGAAACCCAGGAGTCTACACCATCCACGGGGAACACCACTGAGAATGAGGTTGTGGACCTGTATGTCTGCTTTCTCTGACCCGTCTATCGAGCTAACGCTAATTTTATTGCTCTTTTGTTTCACACCGACAGATTCTGACGCGAAGTGGATCAAGTCTCTGAGTGTTGAACCTCCTGAAGTTGATGGTTCCCGATGCTCTGTCAACTGATCCGCTTCTCAAGTTTCGGGCGTCTACTTCAGCACCTATTTCTTGGCAGGAAGCCGCCGTCTCATATATCCCCACAAAGGACAGGTCACTTATATTCAAGATGACAGGGATTCGCCAAGTCGGCTACTTAGAGGCATGCTAATCCATTTTTTATGCCGGCTGGATCTCATCGACTGTCACAGGCGCCATGGTTCAGCTAAAGAAGCTTAAAGAGAAATGAGCGCAGCGCAGCTTCAGCTTCAGCAGGAATGGCAGCGCGCTCACACTAGCAGGGATGGCTGTTCGAGAGAAACGGTCGTCAGAGGACAAGTTGGGCGGAGATTCTTTGAAGTCGCAGTGCGATCAACATCGCCGGAGTCATGCAAGGTTTAGGGTGAGAACGCGTAGTTGTTGAGTCTGACGACCCCACGCTGAACAGCCCAAGCTATTTATGGTGACACAGTCAATGATTCTAAGGAACTCGATGATCGCCGCCGCGTAGCGAGTTAAGGGAGGGCTAAAGAAGCTTTCAGACCAGCTCGTACTGAAAAACAAGACCTCCACTTCAAAGAGGCGGGGTCTACAAATGAGTAGGACCAAGTTGACTTTCAGAAGATTCTCGCCCTCCTTATTTAAGATAAGACATCATTTCTGGTTTCGCCTTGAGGAGGCTCGAGAAGGCTCGAGATCGGTATATCGACAACTCCGATAACGTCATCGTCCGACTGATGATTATATCTAAAGATACCAGAGAAGGGTGAATTGCTCGACGAATCCGTCCAATATCTGGAGAGCAGCCCCTCCAAGCCTCAAGATGCAGGCACAATTGGAGACTGTTCAGCATAGCGTCACAGAAATAATGCTTTCGTTTACGACCGGTACTGTGCGAGGTAATGCATCATCCCTCCGCCTATTTATGGCTCTAGGAATGACGAAACAAAAGTAAGTTCCTTCGGAACTGTCCGTCGATAACAGGTAAATCTGGGTTTGAGTTTGGATAGCGAATTGGAGTGATAACGTGATCTTTAGCCAATCAGAAAACGGAAGTTTTTGAAATGCCCTTGCATCAATTGGAGACACTACACATTCTCTGGTGAATTGATCAAATACCGACTGCCCTTTGACCATATCGAAACAATCGAACAGATGTGCTACTATAGATCCACTAGTCCGTCAGACGGACTCCGTCCATCGGCGGCTCGCCTCATAGACGGAATGGTCACCAGTCTATCCTCTTCCAATCTGGGCGGGTACTACCTGTCGCCACGTCTCACCTTCTGTGACCGCCCTCCCGCGGGTATACTGTAGAGACACACTTACCTTCGACAGGATCCGGGTGTGACCAACTGAACCTTAGCTCCGAAATTCTGGTCGCTGTCAGCATTTGTTAGCACTCAATTGGTCGATGTAAGGCATCATTAACATTGTACAAACCAGCACCATGCACAGTCTGCAGAAGTTTTTTGGCGTTTTTTGGTTGTGATTTACGCATTTTTTCATGTTTTACTGCATGTCACAATTTACCTTTGACAACCTCGACTCTGTGTGACAGTCACATGAAATGGCTTCGATTCGTTGGATGCGTGACGCTGTGACGAAACTAAGTGTATCTCTACAGTATATTGTAGGTCACTCCCCCTCATTTCCCCTCCCACTGGGTTCCTCGCCGCCTAGAAGTCTCCGCACGTCACTAACCACAACGAGCGCGTGCTCCCACATGACGCTATTTCCCGGAAGTTCTCAGAGCTGTCTAGGCCCGCGGAGTTGGAACGGACATGCATTGGTTTTGTCATGATTGGTAAGTCTACGGTCTTCAACAGAGTGAGCTTCATCATTGCCACCTTCGATTTGACCTCCATCTGATCATCAGGTATTTCCAGCTACGGCGTTCGCCATAGTACTCCTCGTGCTCTTCTACCACGCGGGGCTAGTTCTGCCACGTTCGTCTGAGGAGCCAACGGCTGGCGAATCGAAGGGACTCGTTTGAGTTGCAGATACCCCTGCACTTTCGGTATTTTTCCCCCTATGCTTTGCGATTACCTGGTGCGTCTGGTACTTAAATCCATCGTTGTGTAGGGAGCACTTTTGAGAGTAACGCTAGTACTGGCGCCGTCGTCGTCGTCATCGCCGTCACTGTCGTCAGCGTTGATGTTGGACTTAGTGAATTTTAGTGCGCGATCGGACTTCTGATGTCAATATGATCATTATGTAATATGCTCGATCGCGACGTTCTTTTGCACGTGAGCTCTTATCTGATAGGATTTCTCAGTGTGGAAATTGAAGGGTATTTGTCATTTTAGTAATTAAACTACCATAAAGGCATTCATGTGTTGGTGTATTTTTGGAAATTTTACGAGAAGTATCAAAATTCCTAAGGTTTTACTTCGGCAGGAGCCTGCGGTCAGACGCGTGGTGCAATCTGGGAAACAATTCACTATTCTCTGTCATGCTCATTGCTGGCACTGCGCGAATTGATACGCTTGTATGCGAGTCTGATTTCATAACCTCCAGCTACAAATTGACAATTGGAAAGTGATGACAGGTAATCCTCCGAATCATCTTAGCAGTGATCCCCAGACTTTCAACGCCAACTCGTGACACCTCGTGATTGGGGCTGCGGTTTGTATAAACAGCGATATACTTACTGCGTGGTACACACCCACAGGCCTACTACTAGACATGTCCTTTTTTCAGCCATGTTCGACACCACACCATTTTGTTAGGCTTACACAGTCTGCAACTCGCTCGTTATGGTGGCCTACCACTACTATTGGGAATCGGTACATGTCCAAAGGTATCATTCGAGACTCTATCACAGGGGAAGCTGTTGCTCCGCTCGATATTGAGGTACAGACAGTAATTTTGAAAGTTTTTATTTTATTTTCATTGTAACTATCCATGAAGCCCTCCCGACTCACTATCACCAGAACAACAAGACCGAAGGAGCTTCCTCCCTCTAAAAGCCTTGTCTTCGGACAAACATTTGTGGGTCATCTTCTCATATTCCTTGCGTCACGTTGTGCTTCACCGTGTGATCCCAGTCAGACCACATGCTGAGAATCCCCTGGACTGACGCTACTGGCTGGGGTGCACCCAGTATTGTACCTTGTGAGTTCCTCCGCTTTCGCCATAGCTTCTGCAGATATAATTTCTCACCCATTCTAGTCAGCAATATCAGTTTGTCCCCTAGCACTACCATGATTCATTATGCCCAAACAATATTTGAGGGTATGAAAGCCTACATGCACGAGGATGGTACGATAACGTTGTTCCGACCCGACATGAACATGAAACGTATGAACACCAGCGCACAGCGGCTAGTACTTCCCGTACGCTCCATTCTTCTCTTCTGGACAGGTGTTCAGACCTTCTCGCCACAGACATTCAACGGCAACGCGCTTATTGAATGCATAAAGGAGTTGGTCACCCTTGACCGTAAATGGATACCTGAGGAGCCCGGACACAGTCTCTACATACGACCTACGCTAAGTGAGTGTTGTAACCCCTGCTGAGGACACAAATACTGAGGGTGACGACACTGCAGTTGCTACGAATAGCACGTTAGTTATTGCGCCCCCAAAGGAGGCACTACTTTTCGTGATCGCCTGCCCTGTAGGACCATACTACCCTCAAGGGTTTAAGCCTGTGCCATTACATGGCACTACGGAGTACATTCGCGCAGCGCCCGGAGGTGTGTATTGCTACTCGCTCCACCATCTGATATCGTAATCCCTGCAGGTATCGGTGCGCATAAACTCGGTGCGAACTATGGCCCCTGTGTTGTCGCACAAAAAAAAGCCGCAAAACATGGATACGCGCAGAACTTGTGGCTACATGGTCCCGGGCACTGGCTCACGGAGGCGGGCACCATGAACTTGTTTGTCGTTATCAAGGACAGGGGTGGTGGTAAGCATTCACCTTAGCCATGATTCCATCAAATGTTAAATCCATCACCCTCGCAGTAAGCGAGCTCATCACGCCCCCTCTCGACGGAATGATTCTCCCAGGTATCACCCGCGACTCTGTGCTAGCGCTCGCACGTGATCACATTTCGGGCGTCAAGCGCCTCCAAGGTCTTCCTGATGACATCAAGGTCTCGGAGCGTCCCGTTAACATGTACGAGATCATTCAATCCTCAAAGGAGGGTCGCCTTGTCGAATTATTTGGCACCGGCACGGCGGCTGTTATCACTCCTGTCGAGAGAATTGGGTACAATGGATGTGATGTGATGATTCCTACTGGTGATGACGGTATGGGTCCCGTCTCGAGGCCGCTTTGGACAGAGCTGGTGGGTATCCAGACGGGGGCTATCAAGAGCGACTGGAACTACGTGGTGGCAAAATAGTGCAGGCGCAATTCATACCTGGCGTCTATGCGTGCTTCCTAGATCTATATTTCCCGTATTTTCCCCTTTGTACAAATCCATTGGCACTCGCTGGCGATGGATAATATTACGCGTAGAACAAATTACAACACTACTGATTGCCGTCGGGGTCCACTCGCATATGTTGTAGGGATATCCGATGTCTACGACCCCAAAAGACGATAAATTGTCAAGCAAGGTCAATGTCAGTGTATTCCATCCGGGAACAACTTTGCCTTGCATAGGTGTTCTCATAATCTGTATGACATAACCACTTGATGATAGTCACAGCGAAGCACTGAACAGGACGCTACTAGATCTATAAAGTACCGTAAGAACTGAAGTACTGACGCTCGACTTGTATCGTTTTTTTAAAAAAAGCTTGCTTAGCACTTAGTACGTATGATATCGCGCTTGGTGTTTGTTGCCAGCGCTCGACCCTAGTTTTGTTAAAAACAAATATGAGGGATTGCCTAAGTCATACGCCTTGCATGCATTTCACCTGCGTGACACGATGAATCATGAGACTCACCCAATGCTAATGCGTTACGGGAATTATGCATTATGAAAAAGTCTACTGTCTAGGAACGTTTGAGGGACGTGCTGTTCGGCATGAGTGTCACGGACTACATTCTCTGACTTGACGAAGTGTACACATTGATTATCCACATGTCTTCCCAGACGCGGGTTGAACGAAGATATTTCGGCGATACCATGATAATTCTATGGGAATGAGATTACCCCAAGCCCATCGATAACCATCACTACAGACCTTGAATAGAATCCATGATGTCATCCAAAGCTCTTGTAGATTGTTCAGTTGCTGCACCAACGATGATACTGAGTCTACAGCATTCACCTATGTTTTCCGGCTGACGGGTCCTTCGGAGCTTGATTGTCTGGGTACCATCTACGGCATAGTTCCTGGAGGGACATGAGTCGGCAATTTTCATCATTAATATTGAAAGGTATCTCACTTTTATTGATGACACATCTTCAGAAACTTGCATCGGCCGCTGTCTTCATGATCAAAGAGATGGACTCACCAACGATCCTACCACAATATATAATCAACCCTTGCATGCCTGAGAGGATGATCTGTTTACCGGTAATGAAGCCAGTCAATAACTTCAGGCATCTCCTTCACCAAAAATGATCGGTCTGCATGGACTGAGTTTCCGGCTAGAACAGCAGTCCGTTGTTGTGGCACCCATTTCTTTATATACTCCAAAACGGCGTTTGAAACATACTCTCTCGTGTGAGGCGAAATCATACATGCTTGCGTTAGACCAGACTAGATGTTTATTCGCTAACTGTCAATCAAGCACACTTGATAATGCAATGACGACGTACCTTTCCATGTTGCATTCTGCACCACTCATCCATACTGACCGTTCTCAGAATTCGATGGCGTACTATATTACTATGGAAGGCTCACGAATTCAAAACTGCCTCGTCAGTCTTGATAACGAACTGGATGCCTCGTTCATCGACGAGTTCCAGGTTACCATTTGTGATCAATACCTGGACGTAATCAAAGATTTCAATAACTGCTAGCAGCGCTGACTGTCCTGAAGTGCTCACTGCAATTTCCAAGATCTTATCTCTTCTAGGATCGAGTCCAGTCATTTCGCAGTCAATCCAAACCATGGGACCTGAGTCGAGATCAAGTGGCGTTTGGGGCGCCATTATTCTAAGCGAGCGGAACCGGGGGTTTTGAAGAGAACTTGGTGAGAGACAGAGACGTCGAAGTACTAGGGACAGACGTGGTTGTGCTGCTCGTCGAAGCATGCAAGTTAACCAGTGAACGAATGCAGGCCACAAATGATTTCGATCGAAATTACCGCAAAAAGGTCCGAAATACTTTTTCTTCGTATCCCCTGGTCCCTGGTCACCAGCAGCTGGTCAGTGGTCACCACGAACTCGAACAATGTTCGTTTTATTTGTCAAAATGACAGGGACGGTTAACTTGGTGCACAAGTTGAACATTGCATCTTGGAACAACGGCGTAGCCTCGGAGTATAACAAGTAACTTATACATATAGTGAATTGCAACTTGCAGCTCATGACAACACACGCTTGTAATAACGAGGGCAACGCAGCAGATCATCTAGGCTTGCTTTAGGTGAGTGTCTTGTGTCTGCGACTTTATAATGTTCTTCTTTCAGATTTGGAATAATGGTCATCGCATCAGTGCTGACCGTGATACCTTCCTGATTTGACCTTTGCATTGTCTTCCAGTGCCCACCATGTACAACAAGCGTACATAACTAGGCTGATATATAGGCTCCGTGCTTGTTATTACTCTGTCGTTTCCGCCTACTGTACTCTTCCAATGCCCTTCAATCTCGCAAACATCACTGTGAATGACCTGACAGGAAGGGTTATTAAGACGGAGCAAATCGCCAACGGACACTGTGCAGAGGTATGGAAGGGTACCTACACAACCGGAGGTCAACCAGTCATTGTACGCTGTGGCGATGGTAATCAATTCGTGCATACGATATATCTCACGCACATTCGCTGCAGGTAGCCGTGAAAGTTATGAGATCAACGTTGTTTCTCGATAATCAAACTGCAGAGCAAACATTACGGGTAAATTATCCTACATCACGAGTCAAATTTTGTTGTTCAGTCAAAGTTTTCCAGCGGCTCCTGCGAGAAACAGGAGTATGGAGCACATGTATTCATCCTCACTTGGCCCCGTTTATAGGCATATGTTATGAGGACATGCGAGGGCACCACGTCCCCTGTTTGATATCTCCATTCTATGAGAACAGCACCATCATGCAGTACCTGAAAAACAATCCAAACGTTGTGCGGATGGACTTGGTACGCTTGTTGCTTCCCTGAATTTTAAACCGCATTTACGATTGACTGGACAGCTTCGCCAATTTATTTCTGGACTGGCTTATTTACATGACCGAGCTATTGTTCATGGGGATCTCAAACCTGTCTGGCACATTTTCTACATATTTTGCGAAACCGTAACTAATGTGGCTCTCTTTGCAGACAAATCTTCTCATCGACGACAAAGGCAATGCAGTGTTAGCGGACTTTGGACACTCTCGAGTCCTTGGGGCTTCTGGGTTCACGACAAGCACATTGACCATAGCTGGCACGTTCCGCTACATGGCGCCCGAGTTGATGGTACCTGCGACCCCAGATACAACACCAACACCAACAATAGCATCAGACGTCTGGGCAGCAGGGATGACGGGCCTAGAGGTGGGTTCGCAGATCATTTTAGCACAGGCGCTGGATTTTGATTTATTTTTTAGATTCTCTCCAGTAAGATCCCGTATGTGGAAATCAAAACGGATAGCCAGCTAGTCGCAGCTATGGTGGCTAACAAATTACCCAACAAGGCACACTACCCTCTAGTCCGCCACGGTGCATGGTCTGCATTTGAGTGTTGTTGGAAAAAGAACCCGAGTGAACGACCGGATGTGCAGCGATTGAATGATTACTTAGATCAGCAATATGGACCTGACTCGAAAAGGTCAGCCAGACCTACTAGAACTTGCGGTTGAATGAATAGAAACATAAATGTCTGTTCCCGCGGGTATTGGCGCGTCCCCCCTCTCTCATACACATACCGAAAGTTGCCCGTCAAGCAGGAGCAGGCGAATGTTAAGCAATGGCGAGGGCCGTCCTACTCGTCAATCAGTGCGAGCGAACAGGATTTTTCCCAACAATCACAGCAAATTCGCATAGAATATTGCAGAACATCCAGCAGATTGAATGATCACTTACTTCTAGATCTGCTGTCTACTACTGGCAGTGTGACTCGGACTGTCTGACATCATGGAAGTCGGTGAGGTCAGACCGCATTGAGTTTATCATCGTCGACTAACATCCTATATATGAAAGTTCTGACACGCTGGCGCTGCATGTGCTGGGCGATGTGTACATATACATGCAGTAAGTAGGTACTTAAATAGCTAGGCTGGACTGGTTGGAGCTGTAGTAAGTAGTAACCGTATCAAGTAGTCACATTGGCACGTGACCGTGTTGCATTAATGTGACACGCTCCTTAAACTTTTGAAAGACCCTGACTCTTCTGGTTCAACCAAATCGCTGTTGCCTACGATTTTGCGTGTATCGATTTACATAAAGTACCCTTAACATGGGTAGAGAGTCAGACGATGCAGTCCCTCAAGAATATCCATACTTTTGGTCCAAGGAGTCAAGCATAGCTTTACCAGACTTTCTGACGAAGGTAGGATCACGGCAATCAGCGTCAAGCTCTTGTTCTCCTCTAACGCGTACATGTATTCTGCCAGTATAAACCGTCCATGGTCCAGAACGATGGCACAAAACCGGTGAGCCTGTCCACTGTAATCCCGTACTCACTATATGTAACCTGGCGTTCATGAAGTGGATATGGGTCGAGGGAAGTAAGCGAAACCCGGATACATCTAGTGCAGCAGCTGCCATCAGCGAAGCTGCAGCACTGCGTACGTCATATCATTAATGTACTTCAACTCACTGACAAACTCTACCTTAGTGAAGGAAGTGTCGCAGAGAGTGGAAGAGATTAAGGAAGGTAATCAATCTTATTCAATGTTCTTTGGCTGATTGTATTACAGAACGATGATTCGATCCCTATGCGGTCTAGCAAAAAGACGGGAGCGAAGAGCAAGAAGGAAGTTCGTGAGAAGGTAGTTCATTTTTCGCAGTCAAGACCTGTGGATGCTCAAGGTTTAATAGGTACAAGCAGATGCTGCTGAGAAACTGAAGGAAATATCCATTAAATACAACTATGTTTCTGGAAAGTGGTCGGTATTTCTAATTTGTGCCTCATCAACGACCGGGAATGATTTGTGAACAGGTTAATATTCGCTCCTGCGGACAGAGTCGACGTAATATGGTCCAAAATTGCTAGTAAGCTAGACTTCCTTTTGATAGCAGTGCACCTCTCGCTAAATCCTCCAAGCATCGCTTGCCTCTGGTGCCCTTGTGTCGACCTGCGCATTTCTGACGAAAGTGGCGACATCACCAACGAATGAGACACCAAATTATCAACACGTCATCTGTCTCTATATTCCAGATGTTTACGACAAATCTGCTGTCACGGATGTTTGTGTCGTTGCTATTATGTCAACTTGCGACTATTGATCTTGATTCTCCGAGTAGGTCATGAAAATTCTCTTGCGATACCACGGTGTCAATCTCAGTGGCGTAAAATCGGATCTATACACAGGAATAGGCAAGTGTCAAACTGAATTTTTGAAACTACGTGACGATGATTTCGCGCTCAGGTCTCGATAGCAAACACTCAAGCGGAATTCCATCAACAGTAAGTGTCGTACAGCTTACGGATGATACATGTCTGAGAATGTGACCAGGTTTGGAAAAACACTGCTCTGCTCACGGATTCTGAGATTAAGGCAAGTGTACAGTTACGACGAACGCACACAAACGTTGCTTACTCGCCTCCTGTGCAGGACCTCAAAGATGCCTATTTCTCAGAGCTGAATGCTGTTTCAACTTCTGCAGCGAAATCAGAAGAAAAGAAAGAGAAGTCTTTCATCGATGCAAAGAAAAAGCCCATTCCCAAGAAGAAAGTCCAAGAAGACGATCCCTTTGCATCTGAAGATGAGGCTGATGTTCAAGAAGCGGAACGGAAGCAAAAGGTTCAAGCAAAGAAGAAATCAGTAAAGAGATTCCAATCGAGCGATAAGGACGCAGACGCAGACCAGAGTGACAAGCCGAAAACGAAGAAGAAGAAGAGTGCACGGTGACTGTTTCAATCATCACGTTGTGGTTACTTCTTCCTTTTTGTGGTCCTGTGTTGACTCGACTTGTGTATATTATTTGTCGCTTCCATTGTTTCTTCGAACCAGTTCGAACCGCAGACTGTCCTCGCATGTCAGGTGTCAGCCCACGAGTATTTCCGTCACGGTCTCCCGTAACGACAACAGGGTGCGCCCTCGAAACTGTGCTGTACCTTTTCCATGTTAACTATGCACGTGTACGGAGTAGATACGGCGCTATGCACCATGCAGCGAGCTTTATGATGTGAACATTAGTTACGGCATGACACATCTGCATAGCTAGAGCAAACATCGCGCGATCAAGCCTTCAAATTTATTCCAGCAAGCTCAGTTTGGTAGCTATCAGGGTTGCTTATCGCTGAGATGTCTATCATCCTGCGGGTAGCTGCCGGATCCTGAATGGGAGAGTTTCTAAAGCCAGGTTCACGAATTGCCCTCAATGAGCTCGAGGCATTCAGAGCTTCCATGCTCCATCAATCACGATGGACATTTAGAAGCCTTCATATCCGCTTCATTGTGACTGACTAGGTGCCAACATACTATAAGCGCTTATTTCAGGAATCTGATCTCCCCCTCTTGCAGTGTTTTTTCCTGTTCATCCCACTTCGAGATCGAGATCAATCTTTACGTCTGTTCATCCCCACCCCCGCACACGCTGAGACTCAGAGCATATATTCTACCCGATTTTGACACATCTTCCCTATTGGCGACAATTCCACTTTACTCTTGACCTAACACCTACGACATGTGGAACTCTTGGAGCTCCCAGCACGATTCCAGGCTTGAGCAGAGAAGAATTTGTGGCCTGCTCAACAAACTGAACGTGACAAACTTCGACTCCGTTGCTACTAAGCTGATCGAGCGTCTTACAAATTGTAGACGGCGCGATGGCATAGAGACCATCGAAGCCTTTGCTGGATCAATTGCACTACGTGCAGTTGAGGACACCCAACGCTCCTCCCTCTACGCCTATCTATGCCGAAGAGTTGACAGAGAGCTTGAGATGGAGGACAGGCGGTGGACATGGCTCAACGATGGCACACGACAATCATCACATCCATCATTCGCCAGTATTCTCCTTGGCAGTTGTGAATGTAGATTCACCCAAGCTCTTGATGAACGAGCAGCGCAACTGTTCCCCTTGATTGAGTTCATAGGGGATTTATTACTGGATGGTGTTTTTCCCATCGCCGACGTTCAAGACCTGGTGGACCAGCTCTTTACCCTGGCGGAACAAGGTCAGGAGGACAGCGCCATAGCGCTGAGTAGGCTCTGCCGCAGAGTTGCTCGAGAACCAGAAGGAATGCGCATTCTGGAGCAATTAGGTGCTTCGGGGAGCACCGAGAGAGTGTTAGAGGAAGATATCATCACGCCAAAAGCTCGATACCTTCTGATGGTGAGCCATTGGATCATACCGTCGATTCGCTCGCTTATCTTGTCTTTCAAGGCTGTGGTAGACTTGTTCTACCAGGAGCCTGTAGATGTCTTTGATTCGGCTGGGCTTAGAAACGAGATTTACAATCTTGATAACGATGAGCAGGATGTCTCATCAGAATTCGATTCGGCGCCAACAGATGTTGGTGATTCACTTCCTTCGGAGACAACTGCCTGTGAGTCGGAGGACCAAGCCGAGGTTTCCAAGGTGGAGGAGAAGCAGTGAAGGGACGGAGGCCGATATTTATCCCGCATTTGTTCCATCCTCAAGGTCATTGAACGGCTTTGGTCATCAGATTGAACGGAGATACTATAGATACAAATGAAGATGGATGCGTGGTGAGGAAAAAATATGACACGAACATAAAGATACCGAAATGCTTTCATTCACTGGGAACCTGCTTCTGTCGCTTAGCTTGCGAGTCTTGTTCTTCATCTGCTACACGAGGCCGCTTTTTCCCTTTTCTCTTTTTCGTCTTGCGACGACCCTTGCCTAATCCATCTGCCCCGCTATCAGAGTCATCCATATCTTCTGGATGAGGCCTGTATGCAGCTAAGTCTACACCTTGCCGTTTGCTCCGCCTCCGTTTCAGGATGTGGGTCGACAGCTGCGAACCTTTCGATTGGGGATCCTGAGGAACATTATCCGCTTCTATGTCAGCACGTGGTTCTTCATCGGAAACAGATCCCTTCCGTCGACGTTTGAGTTCGGGAGGACTGCCTTCTTCATCCGACAGCTCTTCACCGGACGCTGAGAATAGAGAAGATGTGTACTTGTACAGCTGCGCCTCAGACCAGGACGATCCAAACGACGTCGCGATTGATCCTGTGGTGGAAACGGGTGGCCGCGAAATCGGTGTCACCGATGAACGCCGCGACGCTACTGAAACCTGTGGCGAGTTGGTAGCGCTCTGCAACATGGATGCACCAAACTTCGACCCTGCGGTTGACTTTCGGGGCTTCTTCTTGTATTGTGCTTCCTCCCCGGGTTGGAGCAGGTAGAACACCTCATTTTCTCGAATCAGGTCCACTCCGACTAGTTGTCGCAAGATGCCGACGAGATTAGGATTGAAGTCCAAGGCTTCGATATCGCCCACCAAGCGTGGATAGTCCTCATAAGTTGCGGGACCATGATCCTGTATCTCCTCTTCGTCCATCAATTCCTTGTCACTAAGAGAGCACCCAGGCACCACAAAGTATACTCTTGGCCCGCCTTCCTCTTTAGGTAAACTGACTTTATGGAATCGACAATTAGAGCGAGTGACAGGTGAACTTGTAGACGCAGCAAGACGTTGAACGTTGGAAGAGGGAACGCGGGTCACAGCTGAGATCGAAGAAAAATCGTTTTGGCCGGCGTGGTCATGGGAAGGCTCAGGGGATGCTGTCTTGGCGTCGTGCACCCGAATTGGAACAGGAGGTGGAGGTAGCGGTCGATGGCGGTGATGCATGGCACCATGCGCATGGAAGAGCGGCGGCGGAGTGGGAGGGTGTTGGATCGAAGAAGAATCACTTGGTGCAGTGGACATGATAGAGGACGCCCGTGACCCATCGGCGCTGGTCAATTGGAGGATCTTGGCAGCGGTGCTAGCGCCAGAGCTTGCTGATCCATGTTCGCTACCATTATCTTTAACGTCCAGGAGCTTCCGCTTCCGGCCGCGAATAGGCACACTCCGCTCTGCTTTGTGATCCCCTTGAGATTTCTTACGTCCACCTGAGACCCTGCTTGACATCGAACGGGTGAGACGATTCGAAGGTTGTACTGATGACGTTCTTTTCCGCTTCGAAGGCTTTGTTTGAGATTCTCGGTCCTCGGTATCTTCAGACCTTTCAGGTTCATGAACATCAGGAGATTCGCATGATGTGTCCGGGACATTAGTGAAGTGTTCCCTGTGAACCCGTTAAGTAAAAATCGGATATTCATATATAATAGCGCACAATCCACTTTTGGAAACGACATCCTCCCGACCATCTTCGGGAACGGATTCTGGTAGTACCTGATCGTTAGATGCCACCGATTGGAAGGGATCTTGTTCTGACAGAGGGCTGAGTAAGGGAGAGGAGTCCACGAGTCCGAGGACGTCTGTAGGAAGAGCTTCAGCTGATGCTACTAGAGCTTCTTCAGAGTGATCATCATCCGATAGAGCTCCTTGAACCATTGCTGTCGGTGGGGTGCTTCTGACCGTCTCCTCAACTTCCTCAGATTCCAGCGAAGCTACTGTGGTGTCTTCCGCTATAGAACAGTGCCCGGTGTCAGGGGTCGCCGGTGGTTGATTGGTTTCGTTCTCTGCATCATCATCGACAGACGAAAGATGGGATACATCAGGCTGCGAAGCTTCCGCGAGTTCCGAAATACCATCTTTGTCACCAGTGGATGTTCCGACTGGACTTGGTTCAGTGACCATAACGTTTTCGGAGGTACCGATCGTGGTTGCGTCAATTTCAGCTTGCGACTCTTCGGCTAGAGCACTCGCAACTGAGGCCAAAACATCATCAAAAGACGGGAGCGGCAGATCTGCGTGTGAGGGAGAAGGTGTGCCAAAGACATCACTTGTGTCCACGCTAGTCGGCTCGCCCTCCCTAGGCGTGAAAAGACCACTTGGACCGCTGCTGCCTTCGGATGGTGATACCCGACGAGATAGGGCATGCAGCATCGACGTAGAGACCGACACTGAGACTGGAGTGGGTTGGCCCGGTGTAGAGTGCGGGCTGATGATGATGTGAGGGGTGCCCGGGAGTTTGATCAAACGTGGAGGAGTTTGTTGTGGATGCTTGGTCCCAGCAGAGATGATAGGGTCTGATACAGAAGGATCGCAAAATATGGGCATAGGGAAGGTCGAGGTATTGTAATCATCAGATGGGGAGAGTTCAGCAGAAGCAGGCTTCGGTGTTGCAGGAACAGTCTCCGCCAACACGTCGACTATGACAGCGACCTCAACTTCTGGCTCCTGTGGAGTATACGAAGTTTAGATGATCAAAGACATTTTGAGGTTCGACTCACGACAGAGACTTCTGCAGTAAGAGGCTCCTCCACTGTATATTCGCCATCGAGATCAGGCACTTCTCCAGTGAAAGATGTTACTTCGATCCCTTCGCTCACCCCACGAGAAACGGGAGCAGTAGATTCCGTTTCCACAACAATGCAAATGGACTCGGCGTTGGGTCTATTGAGTTGTTCCTCAGGAGAGTCATCGAGTGCGGAGGTAGGCGCGGCAGAAGAAAGGGAAGACTGTTCGACACCCTCCGAAGCTACATTCTCAAATCGATTTTCAATCTCCGTAGCAGAGGCCAGTTCGATAGAAGCGGATGGTTCTGCCGTAGCACCTGGATACTGCGACTGTAGTTCCGTATCCCAAGGCTCCAACGCCTCCATTGGCACTGTAATGTCACCTGTTCCAGCAGCATTCAGTGATAAAATTTGTAACTGATCCGTGAAGCCACCGACCAGCTCCCTCAATGCCTTGCGGAGACGTCACATCCCCGTCAAGAAACTCAGCAGCGACCATGCCGCTAATGTCAGCCAATGTAGTCTCAATTTGTTCGGTCACGTTTGCCGGGCATATTTCTCCGCAATTGAGAAGATCAAAGAAATTCTCCACCGCGGCGCGTTCAGCATTCAGCTGGGTTTCCAAAGAAAGCGGGAACTGGCTGGCTTCGGGGGCCTGAATATCATCTTCCTCGACAACTTCATCGCCCAGTCCGTCCCGGCCGTCACTCTGTCCATCCTTTCCCCCCTGACGAATCTCGTCATCATATCCAAGATCACTCGTTCCTAGTGGAATGGGACCTTCCGGAGCTCCTTCGCTTCCATCATCTTCCTCGTTATATTCCGCGTCCAGATCAATGACGTCATCGTGCGCAACCCCTACTCTTGGAGAAGAAGTTTCGAGGTGTCCAGTACGGCTAGTAAACTTCCCCTGCGGGAACGCGGGAGGCCAATTCCAGTCAAGGTGTTCACTTAGTCTGGGGTAGGCCTGGGAAGCAGACATTGAACCGCTATGAAATCCATCAAATGAAGAGGCAAATATCACTGGATGAGAAAGTTTTTAGTGAAATTATAATATGAAATGTGGTGCATGGACAAACTTTGTTGCTCATCTTGAGACATGTTGTCCGTGTCTCGATATAAATGGTCAATAATATTTTCGGGCTCTTCGGGCTCTTCGTGAGTTCCTCGCACATTCGAGAGCTGGTAATCATCCACATGACTATGACTGGACCGCACCTCGACAGGAGAGGATGGAGGGGGACTCGAATCAGGGAGTGCGTCGTCGGCCACGTCCAAATTGACTACAGCAGATTCTGTCCTGGACGCCCCAGAGGGAGACTCGCCATCCTGCACTCTATTAAGGAGATATGTATCAACGTGTGCGTCATGCACGGGAGTGAGACTAGACGGGGAGACGCCGTTCAGCTGAGCCTGCACACTAAAATCACCGCCAGCATAAAAGTCCTCCGCGTATGTCCGTGCGTCCTGCCATGGATCAGGAAGGTCCAGAGGTGGAGACGGCTGACGCTGCGTAGTAGATGTAGGGAAATCTTGATTTAAAAGGTCAATAAGTGCATGGTGGATGTTATAGCATCACTACCTTCGACTTCTGCGTCAAATTGGTCTTTCTGTTCATGCACGACAGCACCATTGGGACCTAGTTCATCTTCTACCTCGTCAGGAGGCAATTGAGGAGGCCGGGCATACTGTCTGCCACTGTATCCCGCTTCGTGTACAGAAGCTCGAGTATCTTCCTCATCCGAGCCAATCTCAATAATGTCCGGACTCTCCTCCCTAGACAATGTTTCCTCTACCTCATCTTTCACAACTTGAGGATCGACAAGGCGGTGGCGGCCATTTACGGTCCAATGCTCGGCTTGGTCATAACCGCCATAAACCTCACCTTCCTTATCAGCACCAAAGCCCTCTACTTCCCTATCAGAGTACCCCTCATATTCTTCCTCACTCTCAGAACCTGACTCTGAGTCGGAAAGCAATTCAATCGGATTCTGCTGAGCACCAAGACCAGGGCCCTCTCGCGGGTCTTTGGCCTTTCCTTTGGCGCGTCTGCTCTGGATATCAGCAAACGAATCTTCGAAGGACTGATCTTGGAAGGTTTCCTCGGCAGCGGCGTTAAAATCCTGTGATTGGCGTTCGTCAAGGGCAGCATCCTCTTGAGTCTCCTCACCGAGTGCTCTGCGCAGAGCGCTCGTAATCCCACCAATCCATTCGTCAAACTCTGGTTTGGTGAATTTATCGTACGGGTTGTGAATAGGCCGTCTCAGTGACTTGGGATTGGTTGAGACGGGCGTAGTATGTGGTGCATGTAGGGTAGGAAATGGCGAGCGCCAGCTGGTCGACATTCTTGTGGGTCACTAGGTGACAGCGACAGACTCGCGAGACGGAAATCGAATACTTCAATATCTGATGATTTTGTGAAATGAAAAGATGAAGAGGAACGCGTCTTGTCACGAGCAAAGGATGAAACAACACGAAACAACATGGAGCGTGGCATTTTGAACTCAGCGACACTCGAATGTTACTTTAAGAAATAACATGTTTGGTCTTAACGAGTCTCTGTCTTTGGAGAGAGACAGCGTCTTGCAGATCTCTCGTTCGCAATTCAAGGCTAGGTTCGACTCGGACTTTTCAATCGCCGATGTTGAGGAGACTACACTACATTGAGCAAGGGCTGTGTAAGAAATGGTGAGCATGATCATGGACGATTCTGATGTTGAGGAATTCTGGCTGTCTGTGGTCGCAGACCCCGCACAATCAAAGGGGGTCAGTCATGATTCCATTGCACATCAGATAGAGCAGCCTGCGCCTCGCTCGCAGCATGTGTAAGGTGTTCGAACACGTGAACTGCCACTGTGCTCACATTAATATTGCGACTAGCCGCCATTATTCTCGCACACCGCGTGAACAATGAAGCTTGGCTGCTCACGCACCGAGAATGTGGATGACATCAAATTCAGCTTCGCGGGAGATCTGTTGAAGGGAGGTCGACAATGTTCTATAAAGCGGTAACTCAGCCGCCGTTTCGAACTACTGGAGCTGAGGAAGAGTCCCGCTTGAGACCTTATTCAATCGATAGGTTGGACGCACACGGTGCGTACCACAGTGGTATAGAAGAAATACGGCAATCAATCAACAAACCGGGTGCCTAGTCTAAGCTCACAATTCCAACAAAGCTGGGGCTGGGCAAATAGATCCCAAGTAAGTCGTGGCCTGAGTTACCGGGAAAGCGAACCCTCGGTTCACATGCTCGACGCAGCGCGAGAATAGGCTCTGATTAGATTGGATTGAATCTCCTGGGACTCGATCTCGAATCGAAGCTCAGCGCTAATCAATGGTCGTCCGATAAGGTCGATTTGCTCGCAATCCCATGGGCCTCGCTGACCTGCGGAACCAGTGCTTAGTAGTTGGGAAGACTTTGAGTTGCGAGTGTGCTGACTCAGTGATCAGATACCTGTTGGGGATCCAGTGTCCTAGGGCGTGGAGAGTTAACTGAGCCAAAACTCACGCGCGCCGTGCACAGTCAAATACCAAGAACGACTATCTTCCTTCTATTGGGTCTACCTATGGGAGACTAGAGTGCTCGTGAGTTTGTCCTAGCCTACGATTGTGAATGAGATTTGAAGATTTTTTGTGCCCACACGAAGTGGGTATAAGGAGGGGCGGCATGGTGTGCGATTATAAGCCTCAGAAAGGAGGCAAGAGGAGCGAGGAATCGGGGAAAATGTCCAGACACTAAAAGAAAGAGTACAATGTTTTCTGGGACAACTGCAAGCGTAACTCCATGGACTTGGCATCGCATGCTTCCGGGAATGGTAGGCTCAGATAGTGGTCAGAGCATCAGTAGGTTGGCAACAGCAGATTGCATATAATAACGAACATGACATCATGACACCTTAGCAAAGACTCCCGCAAGTACCTATGGTGCCTTTCACCCAATCCCATAGTGATGCAGATAAGGCTGATGTATTTCAAAATTTTGGGTTCAATCAAAGCTGACTAGATTGGTTATGTGAAAAAGGTATCTGTATGCAGTGTACAGATGATCGATATACGCGTTTTCAACCAACGGGTACGCACTGAATCAACAACGTGCCGCAGCAGCACTGTACATCATTAATAAAGTAACCGTGGATGTATTTTTGAGTCTTCAAGGGATCATGAACCAGGAGCCCCTTGATCAGGAAGCCGTTCAATAGCATAGCGTCTGCTGACGATGTACATTAGCGGCACACCAGGAATCTGTCGTATGCGCCTCCGGAGTTCTCGATCGCAAGTAGCGACAATATAACATTTGTGGGCAGTAACACGCTGCACCAAACAGTCATCTGCGTATGTCCCAGTGTGGCTGCAGTTCAATCGCTCAAATCGTGGATCTCGTGCGACACTGATGAAAAAGCAAATGAATACGCCGACAGCATAAGAAAAACTACCATACCGAAGTGCTACACGATATCGGTGACCGAGCTTCTCTAATTCAGCCATTACGCAGTCCGTAACACAGGGTATGCCTGTCAATATTACTGTCAACAAGTACCCGGCAATTGCAACAGGACCACAAACATTTTGCATATAAACAGTCCATCATGCCACTGACTAGTTCAAGTTTATTCTGTAGGCTGAAATTTATGAAGTTTGTATCGATCAAGACTCGATATGGTGGCACGAGTTCTGTATTGTGTGCAAGGAACATGGACGATGCGACCTGTGGTCTGAAATGCATGTGTTACTAACAGTTGGACATTCAATAGCTTACTGAAGACTCACACTCGACGGACCGCCTTAGCTTTCTCCTCCTCTTCTTTTCTCTTCTGCTTCAATTGGTTCTCTTTTCTGCATCGAAGAATTCAGCGACAAAGCAGAGTGGCCGGTCAGGCAACGCACAATCTGGCATCATTGGGATTCAAGAGGCGTTTGACGGCGGCAAACTTTCTGGTCTTTTTTGCCTTTCCCTAATCAGAATAGTCATTAAAAAAAGGTCGTTCACAAGTTACAAAGTGCGCTCGCCATGCTTTGAATGCGCTAACTTGAGCACTTTAGATCGACCTGTCGACTTTTCAGCAAAGAGAAGGTATTTGCTGAGTCAGCAACAGGCTGATTTTGTTCTCACAGCAGAACAGCAGAAGCTCTGAATTTTCAACCACTGGCCCAGCTCCTTGAAGCAGTCAGCAGTATTCTTAAGAATGCCTTCTGTCGCTGAGGGACAAAGAGATGCACTTTGGCAGTTCATGCCTAGTTCATTCTGTGCCTGCTCGACATTCGTGCACAGGGATGACTACTCTCCCCCCGGGGCGGTTCCGTGTTCGAGGATGTTGAGGCACGGCCCGTGACTGCCTGACGTGTGTAGTACGGGTCATTTTTTTTAGCTCGTTATAAAGTATGATTATTGTCAATCATCTATCGCAGATCTGCATACGGATTTGTTGCATTCAATGGTGTCATCGTTCTGGACCAGAATGTGCACAACAATGTACAACACCCGCTCAAAATATGTCTAGGTGAGTCCCGGCCTCTGCTAATCTTTGTTCCATAAGAATTCTCGATTGATGCTTGGGGGCGCATGATCACTTCGGTGATGTCGATCGACCAATCAGCATTTCTTTTCACAATGTGCGTGCGAGTCTGACTGCGACCACGATAGCTTGTCGGATTCCCAGTGGCGAAAACTTCTAGGGTCAGGGACTTTCATCCGCGGGTTGAACACCTGAACGCCTGAAATATCGACCACATGTCCACAAATGATTGCGTCGGTGCCTGTTGCCATCAGATAAGATAGTTGCTTGCTCCTTCGGTTTCGCAGACGTCAATCTGTGAGTATGTGAACTGCTCGAAAACTTCAGGTTAGGCTTGGTCGGTGGTACACCAACTGCGCGTGCGAGCGTAGATATCGGGCGGAACATGCCATCTTTCTGCTGTCTAAACGTTAAATATTCGGACCTCTAACTTCCTTTCCCCCAAACCAGATTAGAGACCAACAGAACTTCAACAGTTCGTCCAGTAACTTCAACAGTTTTTCCAGTAACTTGTCCAGTCGACCATGTTGGCCAATGATTCATACAGCACTGCATCCACCAATGTTGAGGTATGTGTTGATATCAGTTTTCCATTAAGGCTGTCGCAAACTGACAACATAAAAAGTTGGCATGTGTCCCAGATGATACTACTGGCTTGGAGCGTATAATGCTTGCGGCGCAAGGTGATCTACAGAGATTACTGAGGTAATTATACGTTCCTCCCGCCGTGCTAAATCACGCATTTATATTTCTCCTCTCTAGTTCATATTTTGCTCGCCCTATCTTTATCGAACTCATCTATGCGCACTGCTCTTCTCGTCTTGAGCCAGCATGTCCAGAGAATCCCATCACACAATCACGACAGGTGCATCTCGTGTGTGCGTCACGCACCGTCTGCATTGCAACATCTACTGTCACCATCACGTCTCCCGAATGCGAACGCCTATTTCTTGACGAAAAATTCCCAATTGGGCAGACCTTCCGACGACTCAACCGTACTCCGAAGTTTAGTCTCCTCAACGTAGAGACGCAAGCAATCGATGGAAAGCGTGAACTTCGGAGAACGTATAAGCTGGAAACCGAGGGTTTCGTTGCAGAAATCTTGGAAGTATTTCCGGACAGAGATATGTTCGTCCTTGGCGAGGCATGGTTGATAGAGCGGAAGGACACCACTTGTACCATCTCGACAGACACAAAGCCTGAGTGGCTGTCCGTACGCAAGGGAAATGTTGTTCATTAGGGCTTGAGAAACCTCCGCAGTTATTACTTGTAAACATCTCGCCGTCATACCGCACGTGTATAATTTTATCCCATCCACATCCACTTGTACTATGAAAAGAATCTTTTATCATCATGATTCACCGAACCCTTGCGTATCTTTGTCTTTATTGCGAAGCGTTTGCGATTCTTTATATATTGGTCACCGGGCCACTTCAACCGGGTAATCGTAAAGTTCTCGCAGACGTCTATTCTGCGGGTCCCTGAAATTAAGTGCATCCTGTCGAGGGCATGATGGACATCCGGTCCGCCTCGACGCAATTTTCTTCGTTGGCCCTTTCGTCCTGACGGCTCGGGTTTTCTAAATCCTCCTGCCTACGTCCGGAGCTCTAATTTCTAAACACCCAGACACACCAAATATTGATTGATAAATATTCATGGATGGTCCAGACTCCACGTGACACAGGCAGTATACAACGAAGTTGCGTGGTGGGGCACGATATCGCAGGTCTTACCAATGAACATGAGAATGTTCGGGCTACTAGAGTAGGGAAGAGGAAGAAGAAACTACATAGAGTATCAGGAACTGTACACTGGACTCGTAAATATAAATGCTCACCTCAGTCTTCGATTGAGGGACTAACGGGAAATGATTCCGGAGGAAGAAGGAATAAAGGATGTCGTTCATCATAGTGTACCGTGGATAACTATTGAGTTATCCACCCACGTGGATATCCACCTAGTTCTCCACGTGGATAACTAGGTGGATGACTCGAGGCCAAAATGGATAGGGTGGATTATGTGAATAACTCAAAAAACGGTGTACGTGCACAGGGTTACATTAAATAACATTAAATATACTTAAAAGCTTAATTATCGAACATTGCGAGTCTACCAGCTTACTTATTTTGGCGGAACTTCATGCGACGTCAACCAGTGTTTGTTTGGTTGAAGAACAACACAAAAAATGTATGGAATATTGTGAACTTCAAGTTATTCATCCCCCCAGCCTTCGTGATCTGTGATCCACAAAACTTACATGCAGCAACACCTCAAAGATCAACTAGTCGAGCTGCGACTATGTCTCGAAGCACTGCCAACAAACATTCCCGTTCCACTAGCAACAGAATCCAGGTACAAATTCTCTGACTTCAGCCCAGATGCTGAATGGACTGTGGACATTGGCGAGGCTGGTGCTGTCAATTGAGAGTTAGAAGTTAGGTTTGGCAATCGCGTTGATGGCCTGAAAATCATAGAGCGAGGTCTAGAAACAGAGGCTGTAGTGGATGTTTTGGAAACATGGATCGAAAAATATCCAGGTGACATCATCCTCGAGAAGTGGGTGCATGACATCCTCGAAGCTGCACAAGGTGTCATTCTCGCTGCCGGAAAAGCTGTGAATGAGATTTACTTTGCCAGAAAATTTGAATCACTGACTCGCCTGGATACAGTTACCGAAGTCTTCGCATCAGTCAAATGACCATCCAGACATAGAGCTCATGTCGAGTCAGTCAATGAAGGCATCAAAGAAGAAAAGACAAAGTTTTTCCTAGATATAGTTGACCGAATCAAACCAGAAATTCACTGGATTATATACAAAGACAAAGCTAGGCAAAGTGAAATAAAAGCATGAGCAAATTGGCGCCGAAGGATAAAACATTGTAAGAAAATTACAACTTTGATGAAGATATGCAACGAATTGTAAGTGTACTATCAGTTCTCGAGCAAACATCAGCAAACTACTGGGTCCTTGTACAAGGTTGTACAAGATTGTACAAATAGTACACTTCCACAACAATGTCCCTCCTTTACAAATCTGTCACAGAGCATCACAATCCATACAAATAGTCACAATGCAGACATGCTAGACAGTTTAGACAGTCTATACAATGTGGACATACTAGACAATTTATGTAATGCAGACATGCTAGACATGCTAGACAGTTTAGACAGCTCAGACAATGTGGACATGCTAGACAGCTCAGACAATGTTAGACAGCTCAGACAATGTAGACATTCTAGTATAGACCATGGTATAATACTGCAGTTTGAAAGCGCTACATGATAATGTTGACGTCCTCGCTGCCGGAGGCACCATCCGAATCATCTCAAAGCTCATCCGTCATCCCATACTCAGCCCATTCCTCTAGCATCTCGTCAAGCTCTTGACGATGCTCAGCGCTCTCCAACAATTTATCGACGGATTTTCATATGGAATTGAAATCGGACCTGCATTTGTCGGCGGACAGGTCAGGGACCTTGTCTGTACCGGTATTGCGGAAGCCGGTTATAACACCCTTCGTCTGTTGAGACTGATCAGCGATATAAATAAAAATTAGTTTAAAATGAGCATACAACCACAGCCACAAGAATAAGACTGTTGACAGGAATCGAGCGTTGAAATTCGTCGGTCAACTTCAGCGCTTTTTTGCCGTTGCCATAGTAGAAGTTGTGGCATCCATCCTTGAGAACCTGAGAGACGAAATTCTTATACTTGCCCTAGAAAAAATTAGAACAAGATGCCGCTCCAGCAGTCGCTACTAACCTCAGAGGAGTCAGGAATTTGAAGATATTCACCGGACTTGATCAACTTAGACGCTACATCAGTAACGTGCTTCTGTGCTGCTTCCCTGCATGTCGAGCCGCTTTTTGGGAAAATACCGTACAGTTGTTTTGCAATAGAGATTATAACTTTCTTGAGCTCCATACGGAAGGTGAATAAGTCGTTGCAGAGCTGTTCATGTGTCAGCGAGCGGGTTCACGGTCAATACCCGGTACTCACCAAGCGTGACATATGTGTAGTGTATTCCAGAAAATATCCTGGGGAACATCAGATTGCGACGACCTGGTGGTATGGAGCGACGTACCTTTTTCCAATTTGATCTTCTTCGAGTGATATGTCCATAACACTGCATCCAGGACTTCTCGTGCGAGTTTTTGCGCGTCTGAATGCTCGGGAACTGGATGGGTGAGTACAGCCTGCAAGCACATTTCTAATTTTGCAGCCTGAAGAAATGACTGCCAACATGGTGGATAAAAACCAAGCTTTGAGGCGTTGGTTTGCTTGTTCCTTCCTTCCCCTCTGTTCTTGGGTTGGCCATGTTGATCAGATGTATGACTACGTGAGCGAGAACAGCCTGAAGTTGGAGTGGGGGAAGGTACATGATCATGTTGCTTAGATGGAAGGCGTGACAAGGAGCGCCCACGAGAGGGGGGCTGTGTGCGACCGGAGAAAATTGTTGAATGATGAGTAGACAGTCCGCGAGTGGAACCACGAGATTCATTTGCATCCGGAGATTTAGACCGAGCGGCAGAATGATGCTGAGGTTGTACATGAGCAGAGCGCTTTTCAGGCGGCATGCTTTGAGGGGAGCACTGAGAAGGTTCCAAATGAGCGGACAAAATACATGAACTTTCAAGTGATTGGCGACGAGATGCCTAGTTAGCAGATCAGAAACAAACTTCGGCAATAAAGATATGAACTTACATATCGAGGTGAATGTTGGCTAGGAGGCTTCGAATGAGCATGTGCATGGGAGTGTCTGTGAGAGGACTAGGAAAAGTCAGTGATTGCGAATGTAAGCAACGAAAATCATGTACACTTGATAGACGAGTCGGGGAAGGAGCCTTGCGCCATCCGTTTTTCGCCTGGTGACGTTGAAGGACATCAAAAACACCAGAATCATCACATTTATTATCATCTCGGGTGTCGTCGTCTCGGTCTAAATCCATCAGAGTATCGTCGTCGTCGTCCTTGTTGACTGGCGATGGGTCATGGAAATCCGGATCCTCTTCATCCTCCCTGGAATCTTCTTCATCTTCTTGGTCTTGTGTGGGGTTGTCGTCTGCGCTGTGATAAGTATCTTCATCATATTCCGTGTGATTTACATGAGCACCGTTCTCCAACTGATCATGGTCAGAGTCTTGACATCCATCATCTCTCACATCTCGCTGTGTGGCCTCCTCTCTAGCCTTGTGGCTGCGACCGGGCTGGGTTAGATCTTGTTTATTGGCGGCAGATGGTGGCTTAAACCCAAACCTTTCTGAAGGGCGGGCCTCATGGAAGTGCGGACGCAAAGAATGAGTGCTTCGGCTTTCTGATCGTAATGTGCTGGCTTCAACAGACCTCGCTGTATTAGTAGCCTGAAATAAATGTTCATAATTAGCCCAAGTCACTCAAACGAAACACTTACTTTTTTCTTTGCCTTTGTGGATTGCGAAGGAGCCATTGGGTTTTCTTCAGATTCGTCTATTTCAAGATTCTTCGATGCCTTCCCTCACCTTGTCGGGGCCATCACCGATTCTCCAGCTTTTTGCAGCTGTGCTGCATGACCACCAACACCACGATTAGATCGGTCGCTTCGTCGTGGGGGTTCGGCGTCCTTGGAATTGTTGCCTGGAGAACCATGCCTGGCCTTCTTCCTGGGAGGCATTGAGTGAAGAAAACAAAGCTGGACTTTCTGGAAGAGTTGAACATCATAACACTATGCGGTATTACATAATACAATTTGACAGCATAGACATGAGTTGTAACAAAGCATACTATTAGAAAAAAATCTAGGACCCATAGCATATGAAGGACAAGTAGAGTACAGAGAGTGTGATTTTAATGTGTAAGGTTGAAGTGATATTCGCCGGGACTTCACCAGCTTCGACCTCATCAATCATTGCACCCGATTACACCGCTTCCTTGGGTGTCACTTGTCCAAGAAAATACTGCACAGTTGTTTCGCAATTGAGATTACAACTTTCTTGAGCTCCGTACGTGGATAAGCATTGCAGGCTGATGCATCAGCTAGCTAAGCCGAGGAATGGTGTTTCGCCTTCCACAAAGAACGACAAGTGGGAACAGGTGGAGAAGGTGGGGGAAGAGGTACAAATGATGACGAGGCGACAGATGGTCCTGATGAAGAAGGCAGGCAGCCTGGACGTGCAGGAGGTGGGGGGGGGCATTAAGGATGACGACGAGGCGACAGCTGCAACCGGATTGTTTCGTGTGGAACGACGAGGAAGCCGATAAGAAGGCTGGGTGGCTACGGGTTGAGAAGGTGTGGAAACTGCCGGACTATCATGTTCAGATGGCGGCAATTTCATGATAGGGTACAGTATCTTGGGACTCGGAAAGCTGTCCAAATTTTCCAGCCCCCGTTTAATGATTTCCTTAATTTCGTCATGAGAGAGGTCCCTTTCATCCCATAACGTGTCTCCAATTGCCTGGTGCCACTCCTCAAGGATAAGACGGCAAGCTTCGAAGAATGGTGAAGGTTCGAAACTCGGATTTTTCTCTGTCATGAATTCTCTCTTGAGGCTACCACTAGTCCCAAGACCGTCTCGGTCCATTGTTGCATACACTTTTTGCCATCTTCGGGAGTTGACAGGGAGCGTTCCTCTGTTCGTGATTAAGCCCCCAGGCCCTGCATATATGATGGTGAATTTGAGGAAAATATAGAAAAGTGATTCCAGGTCGTCAGAGGCCCTGTGATCAATCAAGTTCGGAGATGGGACACCTCCCATCAGCTTGAGAAGGTGGCAGGATATGTATGGTATTGTTCCCTTCAAAAAACAAGATCAAAACGAGCCCCACTGAAAATGTCAACTTCGAACTCACAGTACCACGTGAATCCCTTGCTATCAGGTTTTCTTGGATGAATTTAGCGTGATCGAAGTCGATGAAGTAGCCTTTGCCCTCGTGGATGATGAGATTGTTGGGACTGAGATCTCCGTGTAGAACTTTTCGATCAAAGACCATTGTTTTGTGAGCTACCAGCGTCTGTCAGTGCCAAGATTTACGACAAATATACAAGGGAACTCACCAATGACAAGGTCAAGAAAAACATTAAGTATTTCAGGTAAAGATGCGAAGGTCGTTAGCGGGAGTCCACAGGGGGTCAAAAGCATGCGACGGTGAACTTTGTTGACAAATATTGGTGAAGCTGGGAGGTGATCGTAAATGTGGTCACAAATGTGTAATGTACAGTCAGTACATCCGCCATACTGGACATCCCAACATTTCACTAGCTGGACCACGTTTGGAACGCCCACGACCACATTGAGGAGGGATTCCTCATGTGATAAAACTTCTGCGTCTACCCAACAGTCCTTCAATGCATACTCTCGACCACTCTTGTCCTGAACGCGATAGCATACAGTTCCGCGTGAAAAAAGACCACGACTTTTCCATAAGACAGCCATGATCCAATACACTTCACCCTCGTTGTCTGTAACCCAGCCTATCGCTCCGATCGCCATGTCATCGAACCCCCCTGGTAGGTCATCGTGAGGAGTGTCTCGGCAAATGGTACCACAAACATGAATGGTCGGATCGAAACCAAGGGAAGGGCGACCTGCTAACGTCATCACGTTTAAGACATCGGCAAAACAGATGGCGTCTCTACTGATCAAGAGAGGTGCCGATATGATCATGCCAGAGCGGTCCAAATAATGAGCACGAAGCTTCAAGTTCGTGACACTGAAAAGCAGTACAAAATGACGCCACGGTTGTTCCTGCATGATGAGGTAGCTTTTGGTTGCAACCCCCAAGAATATCGGTATGTCTTGTCCTTCGGACAGGTTTGAGATCATGATCTCGACTCCTGTTAGAACATCTACCCAGCTCTTGTCTTCCACGGCGAGCTTCTTCAGCTTGTAGTCCATAAGGACTAGATCGGGTTTCCGCACATCGGTGGGATCTGGTACAGGAACTGCAGAGAACTCCGAGGACCAGTATCGTGGTTCTGGTAAAACCTTGAAGGGCAGTAATGTTGATTTAACTTTGACTTTGTTGCGCATTTCATAGTAGACACTCCTGAATAGGCGCTCCCAGTTCTTCTCCTCCAATGACTTTATGGCCACAATTGGTCGTTTATCTCCAGTCTGAAACGATTGCTGCGACCAGCTACCGTCCGTCTCCAGCATACTATCCTCACCCTCATCTTCATCTGCCACTGTCTCCACGTCTGTATCCTGCGACTCCGATTGGTACTTTTTTGTCTTCTTCAACTGACCAGTGAAGGTGCGGTTGAGCCTCCATTGTGGACTACCTCCTCTCCGTGAATTCATCAATACGGAAGATCCGTGTAGGATAAAATCGCCCTTCTTTTTGGTATATCTGATGCTGTAAAGGTCTTGGATTGTGAGATTGGACAATGGGATAAGAATATTGAGGATAGATGATGTATGGTCATGTATGCTCTCCTCCCATAGAACACGTTTTCCACCTGCTAAGTCGCCATCTTGTTCCACTAGCAGCTCATGCCTCATCAACTGGTCCATATCCTCCTGCTTGCGGGGTTTCTGGTCGGTGAGGGGGATGGCTGTAGTGACTGTTGCAAGCAGATGACCAAACACAAAGGATGCTGATGCCGATGTCGATGTCATGATTGAGGTGAACAATGTCTTATTTACAAGAACTTGGACCTTTGCTAGCTTCGCTGGAGTGTTTTAGCGCCAGTGATTCACACAGCCTGCACACGTCATGACAATTCGACCTAAATGGAGTACAAAACAGGGACAATTCAACTACCTTCTATCAGAGAGAACATCACAGCTAGCACAGCCTGACTTTTTCAGCTAGCGAGCGAAAAATACATACATCAGCAAACTACTGGGTCCTTGTACAAGGGTCTAGACAGTAAGTGCGCACTACTACCCTTGCGAAGCATAATAAAGAGTGTTGTAGAATTCTTTATCGAAGTACTTATTCAAAAAAAATGATTGTGAGTAGCGCGTTGTTGTTGCCATTGTGAATCGTGCATCCGCCGCATCTCCTAGCCGAGGGATGACACTGACAAATGCACGAAGTTGATGCAGGGGAAGGATGCTACTGACTGGAGTGCCATCAGAATACTTGGTACATTTTAATATATGCATCTCCATGGCAGAATTGATCGAGCCAATGGTCAGACCCTGCATGTAACAGAGATATTGATCTCTCCATGTAATGCGAGAGCCTCGTCGAGGGATTGGACGCATGATCAGGTGTAGTTCGCAGATCGCATGACCTTGGAGGGGTGCATCAAAGTTTATACAGGTTCATACGCGATGAAAAGGTGTGTACCTGTCAGACCTGATTTTGGCCAATCAGAGGCGCTTTCGACATTGACAAGAACAGTGTCCTGTCGTCCTTTTGGCCACCTAGGGCTAGAAGGAGATGTGTGTACAGTTTGAGCTGGTAACACAATACTAGGATCGTGGAAAGATGTTTGCTGTAAACGAACTGAATACCATACTTGAACGCGTTCGAACGGAAGGATCAGAGGATGGTCAATCGACGGTCTTCTTCTTGGACCCCCCACGCCATGAATCACCCCTCCGTCCCTCGCGTCATGTAGCAAGAAATCCGAAAGTATAACGCGCAGATCCAGTATATTGAATTCATTGGCAATATCATCAACCCTGACTCTGGTGTGAGATGGGTCATAGTTGAGGTGGATTGCAGTATTACTGCTAGCAATAAATGTTCGAGGAGGGTGAGGAATTGCGGTCACCGTTTGCCTGGCTTTGTTGAAATAATTCATTGTAACACACGTGCGGTTCATTTCTTCTAGGAGTGCGTTTTGTGGATCTGATTCCCACTCGTCACAATTGATGATCTCTTCTTCCTCTCCATTATCCTCAAGATCTTCTTCGGGCCTGAAATTGGGATCACCAGGGTGACAGCTCTTTAATGTCATAGCGATTGCGAAACGTCGCAGCTTGTCCTCTTGATCTAAATGGCGACAGATCTGGGGGTCATAGTCGTTGTTGTTTGTGTGTCGTGCAGGCTCCTTGATTTCCGACACATGCGCATGTTCGGTAGCATCTGCGGACCATTGGATGAGAGCGCCGACTTTGCACGTACTAGAAGTGATACTCTGGAGGAGCTCCAGCTTAGGAATGAACCAATTATCAATAGGTTTCTTTGCACCCATTCGCGCGCCCAAAGCCATGACGACATCTTTATTCTCATGGAAGGTCAAAAGGGATCGGTCAATACATGTCAATAAGTCATCGTCGGGTGCAGGACACTGTGCCAAGTATCGGACATCCATGAGGGTGCGGATCGTGATCACAAAATGATGAGGAGCAACACCGGATATCAGGCCAACAATGTAGTGCTGAATGTCACGGTGAACTCTGCCTGTGACTTGTTTGAGTTTGGAGATCCCACCAGCAAAGTGGCGGTAACCTGTGATGGGCTGCAATATCGAGAACCTGAAATCAAGTTCCTGAGGGCCAACAACAGCTAGGCACCACTGAAGGTCATGGTCCCAAAATTCCTTGTGCCAGTGATGTAGCGGCTCTGGCATCAGAAAGACAGAGGGATCGGCAAGTGGCCAGTCTACCCAGAAAGGTGAATAAACACCATTTAGCTGGTGTTCAACGCACACGTTAAAATACGCCTCAAGGTCATTGGGATCAGTGGCGATGCTGTTGAGCTGGTCAAGGGTGATAGAGCAAGTGCGAGCGGGGTGCCGGAAACTGTCGCCAAACTGTAAATAAGAAGCCATGGTAAACGGAGAAGTCTTCCCGCATACACACGCAAGCATGGCCGCTTCTGGGGTGTCAACGATGTATGCCGCAAGAGGAGTGAAACAGTGTCGAACATTTCCCACTGGATCAGACATCATGATCCCAACTTCAGCCGCTTTCATCAATGGCTTTAGTACGATCGAAAGGCATTCATGCACAAGGCGGTCTTCAAGCACGCCTCGCATTTGTTGATTGGGGTGTAGGTATTTTGGGATAGGGAGGAGCGCTGTTAGTAGAAAAGCTTTTGATGAGAGTTTAATGCGAGTATGCATCCGTATATTGGCAAGCCCCAGAAGAAGCGGATGAGCAATCCTGGCACCCGTCATGGTAGTGATGTTGGTCTTATCGGAAGAAAGCACGGTGCCAAGAACTGTAGCACCTCTTGGAAATTGAGTCTGCAGAGTGTGTGGTGAGATCACGCAAGGTCACAGACTCGACTGCACATACCTGCATTTCCCAAGCAGCGTCGCCCGTCAACCATTCCGAGTATACCCACAGAAGGTGCGCTGCTGTTTTGTACATGCGACGAGGGATGAAATCAAGCTTGTCGTGAAAAAGGGGGTTGCTAAAAAGACTCTCCAAGCATTCAATAGGATCTCTCCAAAAGAGTTGGATAGGATGTTTTGTGGGATATGCAGAGGGGATAACCTGACATTTCCAGTTGGGTCCACTAGGAAGCATCTCCGCCCGGCTTCGTAATTCTCTAGCATTGCTGAACGAAAGGCGCAATTTCTGGATCTTGAAAAAGATGTAAGCGATGATGATGATGAAGGCTCAAAGAATATGACAGACCATCGGAAGCTTCAGAAATTCGTTGATCGCAGCCATGCTAAGGGAAGAACGCAAAAGAAAATCGCCAACCTCCCATTCTTCCTTGGCTGCGAAAGGGTAGAAAAGGTTTTCCTTCCTGTACTCCGCATATTCATCAGCATCGAATAAATCTAAAAATGTCAAACCATCTTGAGAGTAACACGTCCCGGCACCCTCATACTTCTCCTCCAATGGGTCTCCAGCTTCACCGAAGTCATTGTCCATAAAATTAAAGTCGCCATCGTCGTCAGCACACACTTGATCATTATCACTGAGTTGCGAAAATCTGTCAGTACTCATTCCAGGTTCCTCCCGTGGTTCCACCTGCGCAAACTGCAAGATATCGACAATGTCCTGGATGGAGCTATGACAAGATGTTCGAGGCTGGCTGAGGTGACAAGTAACACTGCTTTCCTTGGTGAATGTCTTCCCGCATTTTGGGCATGTTGGTACTGACATATGCGAAGTTATCAAGATTTCACACGCGGCCGTTATTGATATTGTATCATCACTCCATGAACTCCCACAGCTCTCCTCAACATCTATACTCTTTTCAATCTTTATGCTTCTCTGAACACGGCTGCAGCCGCACCACTCCTACCACGGCGCCTGTTACTCGTCACTTCCAACCACATCCAAATCCAAATCCGCAAATGTTGAATATGGCACAATCACACTATATGGGAGGGGAAGATGTTTTTCCTACCGCCATGCACCTTGTGAGTTCTAGCCTATTCTTTTTGTTGATCATTCTTATACATCCTCCACAGGAGGTTGACTACATGTTTTTGGATGGGGTCGCAGAGTCAGAACTTGAAGGTGGTGCTGATCACTTTGACCTTGCCCTTGAAGCAGCAAAAGCAAAACGGAAAGTATGCGAAGCCGAGAAGCACCTGGCTGACTGCATTATCGAACATCAAGTTACGCTTCTCAATATCTGGCACCGTCGCGCAGAGGTAGCCAATTTCCGTTTATTGACGGCAGACCTCAATGTTGGACGCCTACATATGGAGCGAAAGAAGAGCAGTATTCTAACATTCAGTCACACAGAGGGCACAGCAGTGAGTGTTCATCTGTTATGTTTGCTATTGCTGATCGGTGTTGAGATCATTACAGACAATGAGCGGCTCATCTTTGTAAATATGGCCAGCAGGTCTATCATTTCTGTGGCAAATAAAGTTTTTGTTATATGTTTATACTTTTTTTGAATCATAGGCATGCTTTGAGATGGGGCATGATCAGGGAAGATAGGTTCGCGTATATTATCTCATGTCACAACTATATATCACATTATGTCGCTATATACTTTGTGCACCATTTGTCACTTGTAGACTTTGTACCGCATGCAGTCTTGTGTGTCTGTGATACTTGTGTGGCCTTGTGTGACCTTGTGTGACCTTGTTTTTGTTGTAGCACTCTGTCGCCAAATCAGTAGTTTGCTGATGAATGGTCACCAGTAACCAGTTAACCCACCGCTTGCATAACTTTGTCATCCAGTCATCCAGAGTGCTCGAGCTTACAGGACGCTTAGGTAAGCTGTTTGAAAATTTCCACACAAGTTCCTTCAACCTTGTTTCATTGCTACTACCATCGCAGCAGCGCGGGCGCCAGTCCCTGACTCTCCCTTCGGTTATTGCCGCAGTTTGAAACACCCTGTTGTTACTTACAAGACTACAGGCATTTGTTTGAAGCATGACACTATGAAACCAAAACACAGTGAAGTTCACCAGCTGGATCACCCGCCACATGGGCGATGATAACGAGGCGACAAGGTGCCAATCACCATCATCCGGTTGAGTTAACCATGTAAATGGGCACACAAATGCAGGTGAATTGTGATCATAACTGGTTCTATTGCTGATTTCACCATCCTCCCAAATGACCTTTTGGGTTAGGAAGATCAACACATTTTCTGGTACTTGACTGACTGCTGTATTGTGGACTGGATTTTGTGGTGATAAATACTAAGCCGCACCAGATGGAAACGGGGCACAAAATTGTTTATAAATCAGAGCTAGTATTGAGTACTAGACATGTGAGGCCATTCTATCGTCCGCATCCACAACCGAAGGAGACCGCACTTCCATGATGGCTGGGCCTCCTTCGAGCAGATCATGATTATCAGCTTTGGAGGACTGGTAAAGCGGCTGATGATTTCAGCTGATAACTGATTCGTTGGATGATAGAACTTGGATGGCAAATTTCTAGTGTCTCATCTCATCTCGTTTGAGGGATAGATGGGCCTGTGAGTGCGTGCCAGGAGGGGACTTGATGGTTTTTTCTGCTGATGACTGATTCGATGGATGATAAAACTCAGATGGCTGCTTTATGTTGTGCACATTGTTATGCTCCTGCACGAAAAGTAACCGAAGTGAGCAACTATACCCGAAGATACAAGAGGGTAGTACAAGAATGTTGTTGAAGCTTCGGATAATCACATTTATGGTGGATGATAGGTTATGGTTTGATTTGCTGATTTTCTGCGACTAATTTCGAAGTTCAATTGATGTTTGTTAAGAGTATCCAAAATTTTATTACAGTGTACAAAGCACTAGGGCACCATCTCCGTAGGGAGCTCTATAGTACAACTTTTGATGTCCAATGAAAATTCTATAAGGAAACAAGCAAAAATAAGCAATTTTTCGAAATTTCCCTTTTTGTTTCAAATTTTCCCATCGGAAAAAAAAATTCCATGCTCTCTGAACCCTGTTAATCTCCCTGGACCCTGTTCATATGCCTCCTGTGACAAAGAAAGCTGCTCAAGCAAGGAAGCAAGGAGCCAACTGTCCTATATTTAGCTCTTTGCCATCACCTCAACCAGAAGAGGGGTCAGACTCGGAGTATGAGGGCTCTAGTGGGGAGAGCGAGGTTGAAGCAGATGACACACCTGGGTCCATTGTTGCCCTACAGAACCTCTATGGCATGTTTTTACCTGCAAATCTTCAAGCCAAGGGCAGTAATTTAACTGGGGAAGATGGGTTTGATGGTGAACCACAGGTGAATGTCTCTGAATATCTATGGAATATCAAAAATGCTCACCATCAAGCCTGGTGTGCAGCAAAAGAAGCAGAAAACTATAAATAGGCCAGCTGTTTACTGGGGAGACTCTCGGAGATCTCAATGGAGGAAGAAGTCTTTATGGGACCAAGCAGCTAGCGGAGCCAAGACAATAGACACATTTTTTGTGAAGGTTTGGACATACCATAAATGACTGCTGAGACTTATGTCGAGTTAATTAGAGAGATGTGACTCTCATGTCCAAAAAGGAATAGTTCATTGCCGAGGAAGTGGAGCCTATACAGCAAGATCCAGCACTTGAATATTCTTTGGAAATGGGTTTCGACCTGATGGAATACAGTGCTTCATTACTTCAAGACGAGCTGAATGACACCACATCAATACTGTGGAATGAAGAATTTGATCCAGATGAATACCTCGAGGTAAGTGGTGAATTGATATTGCCGCTTTAATTAGGCTGATTCCATGCTAAGGCCATTCATGATGGCGATGAGCTGGAAATGGAAAATTCGGATCTGACATTTGGATCAGAAGATACAAATGGCATTCACCATGAGAGTCCACTGACATCTGGGGCCCAAGAATGGCTAAAGGATGACCATGATGATGTTGAAACTGCGCCCGATACAGACATTTTCAAGATTGTAGATGCCTGCCTTTGGACGGTTAAAAGCCTGCAAACAAAGAAATCATTGAAGATGATTACTCAACTTACCGCAGTGACACAATATGTCAAATTGCGAGAGCAGTATTGCCGTCATCCAAAATGTAAAACTCCATGTTTGAGTTCAAGTCTTGCAATTGCATGACGGATGGGTAAGGGAAAGAAGGGCACTGGAGCATGAGAGGGAGGATATTTTGCATGTCAGATTTGCAGGAATGAGCTCTACCTTCTGCAACATCACTGTCTTCCTTTGTCAAAGAAAGGGAATCACCGTGGACAATACACATTGTTGGATAATGAGGCAGTCATTCACAATGTGTGAAGGTATCTCGCCATGCAAAAGCTGGGTACCATCACTCCGAGTACCATGTGTTGTCATGTTAATGAAGTCATTGCACCCACACTTGGCTTAACCAGTCTGAACAGCCACATCAGTGAACGTACTGCAGAAACCTGGCTGAAGAAACTTGGATACACTTGCAAGAGTGTCCAGAAAGGCATATACCATGATGGACATGAATGTGACGACGTTGTGGAGGTACAGAAAATATTCCTTGACAAGATAGCAGGGTATGAAAGGTAATTCAACATAATCTGACTGTCATATATGTGCCACTTACTTGAACTACATCTCATACCAGATTGATGACAAAATATGACAATGAAACTCTTGTACCCACCCCACCATCCCTTGCCCCTGATGAGCAAGAGCATGTCCTCGTTACCCAGGACAAGTCAATTTTTCATACAAATGAACACCAACGTCACTCTTGGCTTTGCAGGGATGAGCAGCCTTTGAAAAGGAAGGGGAATGGTCGCGCAATTCATGTTTCCGATTTCATTTGCGAAACAACTGGCCGACTCGCTCTATCAAAAGAACAACTCGCACAACAGGCTACTCTTCCACCTGAACAACAACTCAAGGTCACAGATGCCCGAAAAATTATCTATCCAGGAAAAAACCACGACACAAATTGGGATCTTCCTCAGCTTCAGACACAAACGATTGATGCCATCAACATCTTTGAGTTCTTGCACCCGAATAAGGTGGCTGTCTTTGTTTTTGACTGCTCTTCTGCCCATGAAGGTCTTGCTGCACATGCATTGAACGTGAACAACATGAATGTGAAAGGTGGTGGTAAGCAAAGCCACCTATGTGATACCATCATCCCCCTCAACAATCCACCACCAAAACCTGGTCAACCTGACACACGTGGAATGCCACAACAAATGGTATACCTGGCAACACACCCTGACCCCGAGTTGGCTGGGAAACCAAAGGGAATGAAAGTTGTTCTTCAAGAATGGCAATCTGTTTGGGACACGCTGATGGAACAGCACAAAGGGAAGGTGGTCAGGAAGTGTCAGTGCTGCCAGAAGTCGCAAGTGAAAAGGGACGCAGAACAGAGACTTGCATTAGCAGAGGCATTGGGACAAGAAGCACCCGAAACAGGTGAGCTGCAGGCAGAGGAGGACAAGCCAGAAACAGACTTGGACAACAATTGGTGCTGCATGTACCATGTACTCTCACTTCAAGATGACTTTGTCAACGAAAAGCCACTTATCCAACATTACATCGAGAGCCGTGGCCACATTTGCCTTTTTCTTCCGAAGTTCCACTGCAAACTCAACCCCATTGAGATGCTTTGGGGATATGCCAAGTACCGTAAGTTTTTTTTCTCATTTTCTGCTGCAATTTTGATTCATTATTCCCACACGCACAGGCTATCGAATTGTTGCTGATGGCAAATTCTCGGCTGCAAAAACACTGGTTCTGCAATGTCTCGACATGTGCGATGTTTTGACCATTCACTGTTTTTTCTGCAAAGCTTGGCATTATATGGATGCCTACCGGTATGTTTATTGTTGAGTGATAATGCAATGCTGAAGTTTGAACAGTAAAGGACTCAGCACACAACAAGCAGCCTTCGCAGTTAAGAAGTACTGCTCCCACCATCGTGTTGGGCTTGTGACAGAGATTTTGACCGCGCTGGATGCTGAAACTGCGAGCAGACAGCTTCTGTAGATTGTACTTACCATCTGCTTGCTTGTATACCTGCTCAGTTACCAAGAAATACCATTTCTTGCAACATGTTTCAAATTTCATCTGAAAAATTTTCAACATCTCAATTTTCAAAATTCTAACGAGATAGCCTTAATCTGTAAGTCAAAAGATTGCATTTGCGCTACTCTATGGTGCAAAGCGGTCAAATTTCGAGGACTAGATACGTTTTCAAGTTCAGGCTAATCCGAGAGGCTGGAAAAGTGCTTCATACACTATAGTGAACACATGTATATATATTTGTTCCAACCAACATGCACATCTTGGATTGACGAAAACACCCTAATGCCTGGGTGTTGCGTGACACATTGAACGTGTCAGCATTGGACAAAGTCTATGCCTATTAGTGAACACATTGTTATTTATTCCAACCATCACCCAATGCACAGGTCTCGGAGGATGATATGTTTCAATGGAGGTTTCAATGGAGAATCCAGCGAGAAGACTGCTGTGAGCTTCTAATAAGTAACCAGTGCTTCGTCTGCGGTCTACTCGAGGGTTATAAGTCAATGGCCATGCGTGGATATCCATTCCCTCGTGTATCTTAAATGCCTAACCCTCAAGGAAAAAATGGGCACACTATTGCTCATAAGTGTAGCTAGTATTGACACTGGCAGTTAAGCTGATAAACCAATGCCTTGCAGTCCCAGACAAAGCTATACGACTGCTAGTAAAACAGTTTGTTGCAAGCGGCTACACCAACCTCGAGATGATTTCACGTCTTCAAACACGACAGCTGAATATATTGTAAGTTACAAATTCCATTCAATGTTTTAATTCAGACAGACTTTCTGACTTGAATCAACACCACTCAGACTCAGCCTCTTGAAAAAATGTCGCTCGCAGTGGGGACTTAAATCATCCTGTGGTCAGGCACACTCTATTGAGAGTATAGGACCTGCTATTGAGCGTGTTCGTATATGTTTCCCCAAACAAGGATCACATGATATGAAGCAGACACTTCTGCAAGAAGAGAACATTATGGTCTCAAGGTTAGTCAAAATTATGCTTTCTTTTTGACACATTCACAATTGTTGTACACGTTTCAGGGAATTGATACTCAAGTACAGTGGCTCAAAAAACTGTCCACATATTTGCACTATTTTCACTATTTACATTATTGTGTATGAATGGACAGGTATATCTAGGACATGCCAGTGGGGTATTTTGTAGTACCCCTCCAGGGCATGATTTCGAGCCCTTACCCGTGGGAATCCAATGTAATATAGTGGATCTATGAGCATTACAAAATGATGACTCATGTGGACAGTTTTTTGACCCAAGTATTTTACACAGATAATCAAGTGTTCTGGTATTTTGTGTGACCTCTCTTGGCTTTAATCACTGCCTCTATCCTTCTAGGCACACTTTCAATCAATTTCTGACAGTCCTCTGCTGTAATATTTCCTAACTCCACTGTAACTCTCACCTATGACTCTCATACCCCTTTAGGAGGGTGATCATTGGCTAAAAGCCTCTTCTTGAGTACTCCTGATAGATGTTCAATGATATTCATATTAGGGGATTGTGCTGGCCAGTCAAGGAGATTAATATTGTGCTCTTCAAACCATTCTCTGCCTCTCCTGGATGTATGCTTGGAATCATTATCCTGTTAAAAATGATATTTTCTTCATCAATTTCTAATTATTTCATGGTAGGCAGCAAGTGGTGGTTGAGAATGTCCACATACTGCTCAGCATCCATCCTCCCTTCAATTTCTACAAGTATTCCTACACCATTCCACCCCATACAGCCCCATACCATTAGAGAACCTCCTCCAACATTGAGAGTTTCATTGATCTCTCTGTCTGTAAGCAGGCCCCCCCTTCTTTTTCCACACATATATCTTCCAATCTGACCCAATTCTATTTATTTTAGTCTTATCTGACCATATGACTCACTTCCAGTCCTCTACAGTCTAGTGTTGATAGGTTAGGTCAAACACTAGTCTTCTCTTCCTGTAAGTGATGGAAAGAAGAGGCTTTTCTTCTTTGTTACAGCCCTAAGATTGGCTTCCTTGAGGACATTTCTTACTGTTTGTAAAGAAACTGGAGTAGTTATAATGGAATTGATATGATAAGTGGCTTGGACAGCATTATTAGCCTTTGCTGTGGTGATATGTTAGATAATGACCCTCCTACCAGTAGAGGTGAGTTTGGATGGACAACCTCCACTGGAGTTTTGCTTGTCTAGGTGACATTCTTTGATGAGCTTAGCTACAGTATACTTGCATACACCAGTTATAGAGGCTATTTGATGAGTAGAGAAGCCAGCAGTAGACAGAGAAAGGATATTATCCCTTTGAGCAGAGGAGATGACTTTCATGGTGATTATGACTATGATATATGGGACACCCTTTATTATATAATTAGAAATAGGTGTAATAATGTCATAATGACACCACTTCATAATTTATTTAATAGTGACATGGCTTTATGGTGTCATAACTAATAATTTATAGAATTTAAATCTAGGGTCAAAAAACTGTCCGCATGAGTCATCATTTTGTAATGCTCATAGCTCCACCATATTACCATGGGTTCCCACGGGTAAGGGCTTGAAATCACGCCCTGAAGGAGTACTACAAAATACCCTACTGGCATATCTATGGTATACCTGTCCATTCATATACAATAATGTAAATAGTAAAAGTAGTGCAAACATGCGGACAGTTTTTTGAGCCACTGTATATGAATATTCATCATCCAGATGAGGTTCAGGATCGAAAGAGGTGCCAGCTGAAGCGCAGCACATACTGGACTGCAGGCCTGCATGATAGCTGGGTCTTCGACCAGCATGATAAATGGTGTCACTTCCAACTGTTCCTACACGTTGGGATCAAACCATTCTCAGGTAGAATCCTTTGGCTCAAAGTTTGGTGGACCAATCATAACCCTTGTCTCATCTGTGGCTGGTACTGTGACACAGTCGACAAACTTGGAGGTATGAGACAGTTGTTATTGGCGATATTGACAATCTAATGTAATGTATTTACGGTACTCAAGCTATGCCTCTTGTCACGCAGAGTGACCCTGGTACTGAGAACAATGGCATTGCAAACGGTCACATGATGCTCTGTCACCTGCAAGATCCAGCACTTGCTCATACACTACAGCACAAATTCAAGGGGTGGCATTGCAACATCAAGCCAGAAATCTTCTGGAGTCAACTATGTCGTTGCTGGGTACCAGGGTTTGAAGATGTTCTTGAATTTGGGTTCACTTCTGGTATCTATAACCCCGAGGATGCACTCGAAAGGTTGGCATTCATCTTGTACTCATATGGTTATATCTTGCTGATGCCTCCAAGCACAGACTTGTGTTCCACTTCATTTTCATCCCATGGCTGCAGTGCGAGCTCAACCTTTTTGCAGAAAGGTTCAATAACGCCAAGCCACACTATAACATGCACAAGATATTAGCACACAGTCGCCCGAACAATATCTTCTATCACCCAGAGAAATTTGGCTCTCGAGACTTCTCTGTAAGCAGCGCATCATAATTTTCAAACCATAATGATGGGGCCTGACATCTATGGTGCTTGACAGGTGAAAGTTGATGGTCCGTCACTAGACCTTGTCCGCCACACATATGCTCCCTCCAATCATCCTGTCTTCCTATTGGTACCTCGGGAATTCTCTGAGCAGGCATATGCCTTCATGTCTGAGCTCAATCATACCGAGCTAACAATCACTCGCAACAATGTATGGGACATGTACACAGATCTACTCATGTGTTTTCAATCTATTGCAGATAAGGATCATATTTGGAGTGTCATCATTGGATAGCCAGCAATTCCGGATGATGGAGAGAAGCCAATAGGGAGTGAGGAGATGAATGTCATGGACTTACCCCCCTACATTGAGGGAGCTGATGAGCCTGGATATGGTGCACCTGTAGATGGATCCAGAGTCAATTCATCAGATGAAGAGTCTGACTTTTATGAGTTTGTCTGGATGGATGAAGAGGAAGATTAGATACTAATACTTGCTGCTACTAGTATTGTCAGTCAGGGAATTTATGCACTACTTTGATATGTCAGTCACACCTGCCCTGACTCACCACATCCTCAAAAGGCCAACACTCGGCACCATGCTTCAGCTTACAACAACAACAAAGAGGTTGCAGTGACACTACCGAAACAAGCCCACCTGCCCCATCTGTGTTGGAACTTGAACAAGCTAAACGAGGTGGATGTCTTCAGGCTTCTCCAATGTGAATCACACTTCGAAACAAGTGTAGCAAGTGACTTGGTAATGATTCTCCATGGTTGATCTTGATGCAAATTATTGACAGACTCAGACAGCTCACACTGCCAGTCACCTGCTTGCTCTCTGAAATCCCCTGCCATCCAAGTCACCTATTATTGAGACAATGGCTGAATTTACTCCAGTGAATCCCAGTACTTGGCGACTTTGCCAGCATTGCAACACTCATTTTGACTTGACCATCCCATTCACTTATGTACGTGGTAAAGACAGATCAGGTCATGTATGCTGTCCTAGCTGCACAAAGCAACAGAGCAGGCTCCAGATAGTCTGAGGATGGGTGAGTCAATCTGTGGTATTGATTATTATGCTATGACTTAGTTGTCCCTGAATCCACCACAGTAGATTTTACAGCTGCTGTTGATCGTGGACCCTCACAACATGAGCTAGTGAAAGCAACCTCAGCTGCCCAACGAGGAGGTACACCATTATTTGATACTGTTAGTATGGTAATTGCTGGGCTGATTTGACTCTAACAGAGGATGGCTTTCCAAGTCAGTGTTTTGGTCTGCCATCATTTCAAGTTGGTTGGGGCTGTGCTGCAAGTGGCCAGGGACAAATGCTCCCTCCCCTGGTTCCACTACACGCATCAGGTAAGCCACAATAGTTTCAGTCACTGGTTTTGGGTCACAACAGATTTTTTTAGGTTCTGGTTCACGACTCGGAGTCACTAGCATTGGGTACACACCCAACCATGCAGTCCATCAGCTGCATCACAACAAGATGGCACTGGCTGCATCCTCTGGACACAAACATCAGGTCATGATCTGTGTTGCTCTTCATCACCTTAAACCTGAGGGCAAATCAGGGACAATGCTGGTGGGTGTATGTTGCACGACTTAGCTCTAGCATGCTATATTCTCACGGAAAATTTGTAGAATATTGAATGTGATGTCGTGTTGCTCTGAACATCACGTTGGCTGAACTTTGGTTCACTATGATCAATGAACTTGGCCTGTTGTGGACTGAGTGGTCACGGAATCATTCTATGTCTCTGTACAGCCTAGAGATGCATAAGTCTCTGAGGATGATTTTGTATGATCCAAGATGGTCATGCTGTGACACTGATAAGGCTGTCTTTCAAGAGTTTTTCCTCCAATCAACAACGAAGGATCCCATCCCAATTGCTTGTATTGGGGTGTGGCCCTAATGGGCATGACCTATACATTCATTGATGAGATGCTCAAGACAGGTAAAGTTCCAAAAGATATTGAGGATCTGGTACCGCACCTTAGACTTGTTCGTGCTGCACTCACCGTCCCCATTGACACCAACAACAGCAATGTCAGTGCTAACTATCTTGTTGAGGAGAAAATTAGCAGTAAATTTCTGAAGTACATCAACAATAATTCTACCATCCCAGTCCGTGGCTTGCATGCCAAAGAAGCAAATATTGCATTGTTCTTGTGCTTCATGCAGCACATTCAATATCATCTCTCCAACCATATGGTATATCTCTCAGATTTACAGGGTGAGTCTTCGACACTGTCTTCAACAGTCATAAACTTACTAATCTCAAACTAGGATCTGGTGATCTGCTTACCAACTGCCAGGTCATCACAGGCTCATGAGTTCATGCCCAGCTCTGAGTCAGCGTGGACTATTTGACTGATATGAGTTGTAGCGATTTCATGAACAGTTTCAGTGATGGAAACTGCACAACTGCTTTCAAAAACTTCGAGTCTGAGCACCAGTGCCAGCAGTTTTGTCGTTCCTTTGATTTGCAGACTTTTATTTCCGCATCTTTATAAGATAGTCATATACATAGTACTACACACCTATCAACTACAAGTGCCCGTTATCACTTGTTTCTGCTGTCCAAGTTCATTTCTCAGCAGGCATTAGGGCATTTTCGTCGATCTGAGATGTGTGTTGCGTGTTGGTTGGAACAAATATATATATATATGTGTTCACTAATAAAATTTTGGATACTCTCAACAAACATTGATCGGACTTCAAAATTAGTCGCGGCAAATTGGCAAATCAAACTGTAACCTATCGTCCACCATAAATACTAAAGACAACAATCTGTCTTACCAATCAAGCTTCACTCCACCCAAATCTCAGATCACTCCCAAAACCATGTCATTTCTACTGAAGATAACAAGTCCAACTCCAAAAAAAGACTCACGTGTGTAGTGTTTGCAGGCAACTTGACCAATCAACTGCCACAAATCCCTCCTCTCCCCTGGAGAGTCAGGGGCCACCCTCTCGAGCTCAGCATCTGCTGTCGCCATCTTACCCACAGTGCACACCAAATTGTGCTCTTTCCTGGCCTCCATAGTGGCACCTCTCTGGCCCTTCATGGTGGTCCCTCCCTGGCCTTTCCTCGTGGTTCCTCCCCGGCCCTTCCTCTTGGTCCCTCCCTGGTCCTTCATGGTGGTCCCTCTCTGGCCTTTTCTCGTGGTTCCTCCCTGGCCTTCCTTCATGGTCCCTCCTTGGCCCTTCCTCGTGGTCCATCCTTGGCCCTTCCTCATGGTCCCTCCCTGGTTCTTCCTCATGGTCCCTCCCTGGTTCTCCCTCATGATCCCTCCCTGGCTCCCCCTCATGGTCCTGGTCCTGACATCCTCCCAGGCTCTTGTAAGTTGTACTCCCTTCCTGAGTCAAGTCACCTACCTTGTGTTATGTCTCTCCCACCTGCTTTTTCTTATCCCTTTGTTGCTCTCCTTTGTTATATTACATGTGTATATCCCTTGTTTAATCAAAAAATTGGATTTTATTTATAAAATGAGTGCACAAGATTAAGAATTTGGCACCCTGGCAGCTTGTGTCTACAGCAACCCAGCCTTACAAAACTTTGTTGCAGCTGATAAGTGTTTGCAACATTTGCCGGTATGGTGATAAATGGCAAGTAATTGCAGACAATCTGTCATGATTGTGCTTTTGGCAGGTTTCATCCAACTTAGTCCAGGTATATAAAGCTTTCTCCAGTGAACTACAATTTTGATAGATATTATATGAATTTTAGGCCAGACACAGTTTTATAAAACTTTATCATTTTCGGGTCGGTTACCTGATGTTGAGACGGAGAGCGAAAAGACAACGTGTGGAGGAGTGATCATGTATGTAAAATGAAGTACGTACGTGGAATGTGTCGTGATAGAGAGTTGGAAGAACAGTGGGAACACTCGCTTGGATGCCCAACTCCGAGAGAAGTGAGCGACTTGCACCAACATGTCGAAGCGCGTTAAAATTCTCACTGCAGGTCAGTTCGTCTCATGAACTTCCAGTATGCAGTGGAGTCGTGGCGTGATCAGGGACTTACGACTATCTGGTTTAATTAAAGCTAGGATGGTACTGCACATCATACTATAGAACAAAAATTCCTGAATTTCCTGTCATTCAGCGGGACCAAATGAGTGCTCACGTTCAAAAAGAGACCGCCTAGTGACTCCAACCTATCTCTTTCGATTGCTCTCGAAGACGATGACTGAGCGAAAGGTGACCGAAATCACTGAGGAAATATGCATTGTAATAATCGTAGCTTTGGCTGATCGGTAATTTCGCGATAGTGTCAAGCTGTATGACAAGCCACGGGTAGCACACCCCTGCCCGAGCCCATCTGTGCAATCAATGATTTGAATTAGCCCTGCCTTGATCAAATTGTATTAGACGATATTCATTATAGATGATAAGAATCCATCCTATCGAAAACGGATCCGAAGAGGACTCGGATGAGAGGGGGCGACAAGCACGCCAGAAAAGACGAATCATCTAGTATCATAGGATGCTATTGGCTAGATACTGACCAGGTAGTCTTAACACCAGATGAAGTTCTAGGAACACCGGATGAATCCGGATGAGTGGGAAGCGTTTGGGCCGGAGTTTTCTCCGCCTCCTAAAACGTCTGGTTTCGAGACTAGATGCTGCGACCTGCTTCCGTCGATGCATTTAACATGGACTGCAAAATACAGTGTCACAGCGATACTTACCAGATCACTGGACCCGGGATCAAGCATTAGGTTAAAATATAGGCCAGTGAATGCAGCCCCGGGTATTATATGTGGGGAAACTTACATGCGAGATAGAGTCGAGCGCAACATACCTATAGCGGAGTATAGCGAAGCTTTCAGGTAAAGATCGTGCCTTGTTGAGTGTGCAATTATCGCCAGAGCCGGACGGAGTCGCAAATTCCATTGACAGTTCTCTAATTAGTTCTCGGTAGCCATATCTGAGCGCTGAGCGCTAGCATTTTGGTAAGAAACTGCTGAACTTCAAAAGCAGCGCTGGTTTCGTGTCGTGCGGCAGGACCTAGGGTACGATTGCGAGTTTGGAGTCAACCAACCTCGAGGCTGAAGTCGTGTGCCAACAGGGATGTTACATTTCTGGATTGGCGCTTATTTTGATCGACTTCCACCAATCACAACTCCTGGGCTGCCGAGTTACTTATTGAGTATATATGGCGTCAGTGAGGTGCGCCCTGGTGCGCCCAACGCGTACGTAAAGATTCTCATGTTCTTATGCGCAAATAAAGCTTTGTTAGGTTATCCACAAATCGCGACCGAGTGACATGGTGGATACTTAAAGTTAAGACAACATGCTTATTCAAATGCCAAGGTCCGAGCTCGCTTCACTTATCTCACTGCCTGATTGGCACTCCAGGGAATTCGAGGCCACAGTTCATTTAACGTGCCGCAAGTACTGTGGGAGTCCGAGAGCCTTATAAGCCCATGCATCTTTGTTCGAGTTCCTCGCTCCCTTAACATCCACTCTTCGTACAGCACGCGTCATAATGATCAGCAAGGACTCCTTTAACAGTACCTGCACCAACGTAGAGGTAGTACTACTATCCTTCACGCTATTGGACGTATCTGAACCATGCGCGCCCTTTACAGTTGTCATGCGTCCCCGAAGATACCAGTGGCATTGAACGCATCATGCTCGCTGCTCAAGGTGACCTGCAGCGACTTCTGAGGTGCGTTAAATTTTCTCGGACGCGATCACGTGTGCTCATAAATGAATGGCTATTCGCAGCTCATTTTTTGCTCGACCCATATTTATTGAGCTCGTCTATGCCAACGGCTCGCCACGAGTGAGGACCGGCATCGTCCGAGCATCCTATAATCCAGTCACGGCAGGTACATCTCGTATGTGCTTCTCGAATCGTCTGCACTGCTACATCGAACGTCACCATCACAAACCCCGACTTCGAACGTCTATTTCTAGACGACAAATATCCCATTGGCCAAACATTCCGCATGATGCAACGCAACGCACGATTTGCCCTCCTTGACGTTCAGACACAGGTCGTCAGTGGCAAGCGAGAACTCAGTAGAATGTATACGCTTGAGACGGAAGGTTTCTTATGCGAGATCCTCGAAGTGTTCCCTGATAGGGACATGTTCGTTCGCGGAGAGGCATGGTTCACTGAGAGCAAGCTCGAGCTTGAAAACAGTTGCGCTGTGGCGAGCCAGGATATCAAGCCCCCGTGGCTTCCTGTCAGCAAGGGCAGCACTGTCCACTAGAGACTCGCTTGGACATATGGCTTGGAACCTTCACAATTGTCACACTATTACGATATTTGGCTTGTTTCATTGTACTTATTCCTCTTTAAGATATCCACGACTGCTAACATAGTATATTTCATAACTTGGATAAATTTACACACTCTCGGCTCGATGTACATACATTCTGGCAGCTTTTAAATACGCGTTCTTCCCTGAGCTTCTGAAGACAATTGGTTCACTACCGATGAATTGCTGCATGAACGGCTCAGCTTCTTCGTCGGCGCCATAGTTGGTAAATGTATTAATCAAGGAGTTCATTGACCTCGTCTATCACCCGTCACGCTTCTAAAGCAGTGTCATTGTGTGCGAATTTTGTTGGCCATACATGCGAGTAATTCAGACTGAGGGAATAAGATGTACTTGCTTTGACCTTTTACGTGTCGTCGCGTCATCGGTAAAGGACGGTAGCAGCAGAGGTGCGACAATCGAGTGCCACGCCATATGCAGAGAACGACAGTGTACAAGGTTACTAACCCCAGCTTGACTATGCACCTCTCTACCGTTCATTGCTTTCCAATCCTATTAAATCCACAGACACGTGTGCCGTGCACCTAGTGAAAAGGAATCATCCGACGGATATTCAAAAGAGCGAGGGGGGTCGCCTACAGAAATGGGATTGCCGCCCATAACGCAAAGTACACGCACCGATTCCTCATCACAAACACGCTATTTTTGGGAAGGGGCAATGCCAAACGGCCAGGAACAGTGGGCGCGGAACGAGGTGGCGATGTCGACGGAACGGTGATACGGAGTTGAAGTGGATCAATATATAGACGCCCAGGAAAATAACAAGTGGTCGTAGTCTGACCAATCCTCAGTGCTCTTTGAGCGTGCGAGGCAATGCAGAGACGCGTACCTGGAGGAACGAACATCCTTGTCCTGTGTGAAAACGATGTGATTCAGAGCTCATAATATTTGGTAGGGCAAGCCTCCGCTCGGTCATTCAGTCACCGAGAAAGAAAGGAAGTTTGAGGTTTTGCTAAAATAAGTGTAAAGCGGCAGTCACCTTTGATCTCGGAGATTGATGTTTCGATATCACGCAGAGCTCCTTCTAGCTCGAACACATGTTCTGAAATGAGAAAGACACGACCGTAGGTTGGGAGATGCAGGTGATGACGATTGCACTGGCTCATGGCTGACTGGCGTGGTGACTCGGCGTTCATGGTAAACTTGATGCCGGTGTTCAAACGTTCAAACATACAGAAAACAAGGCAACACTGCTCTCGGTGTCCAAATTTCAAAGCCGCGGATGACAGTGGTTAGTGTAGGGGGCAAAACTTAGCAAAACTCTCAGACATGTTACATCAATGTTGCGAAATACTACTGATTATCACATTGACAAGACACCCTTCATAGTCAACAGAGACTGCACATCCCAAGACAAACCATCCTCCGAGTCAGATCTCACCTGCTGAACATCATCTTCGAAAGCTGCGAGGATAATTCCCTCGTCAACGTGTTCCAGCTCTGCGAGGTCGTACACCTTTCCCACCAAGATCTCGAACCCTTCCAGCTGGGGATCAATAGCTGATGGGAATTCTGCAATGTGTTGCTCAATCTCGTCAAAGGCAGCTGCAACCTCATCCTCTGTTAAGCTTTCCGGCCCCTCCAGCTCGTCGTCAACCTGACTTCGGCTTGCCAGTGGAGGTGTCCATGCAAAATTCACATCGAGATCTGTCGCCAGGTCTGTGTCAATGCCACCATTGTTCCGAGTGTGCATGTGCGCATGTTTTCGTCGGGTAGGCTGGCCAGTAGCGAGTGCACGCTGGTAGACATGATAGGAATAGTTGTTACGAAGTTTTCCGAGGGTCTCGTAAGTGCGGACCGTTAAATTGCAACGTTTGACACCCTGGATTCCGCCAAGACCCGAAGATAGTCGCTCGACATCAGCCGCATGAGGGACAATGATGGCGAATCTGTGAAAATCCTATGTGGCAAAGATGAGGTAAAAGCTGAAGGCTGCCATATTCCGACTCATATAGCATGCCACGTTGAACGAACGATGTATACGCTGCTGCAGTGTTGTGGTCCACGTCATAGATCCTGACATATAGAAAAAAACCGTTCGTCGTCGCGTTCTCGTGGGTGACGACATCACATTAATTATGGTAGACACGAAACGTACCGAATCGACACTCAGGTTGCTCTCCAAAGTACAACAGAGTACAACAACACCGGACGACGCATTTTGGTATCCAGGCAAAGTTCTCTGAAACGTGGCGAAGACTAGTCAAAAATGAAGTCCGGACTCCCTCGCCCCGTTGAGCGAACGCTGTTGTGTCGTGGTCATAGTTATATTCATATTCATGCTGGATCATGACATCCAGTTTTTCGTCGCGTCCGTGTAGACATAGAGACAGTAGCAAGAAGACTCATGGATGCTTCTTTGATGCTGGGACTGATGCCAGGATGCGGCGATGCCGAGTACGTGGATGAGGTGATAGTTCGCGATCGAGGTTATCACGTGCTGGTGGGTAATGAAGGTGACTTCGAGGGTCGAAGCCAGGTGGCCTGCTGTATTCACAGGCCCACTGGCAGATCCTGAGGAACCTTCAGGGTGTTGGCCGGCTATACTGAAGCTGCAATAATAGATTCGTCATGTACACCGCGGCAAATGACCTTCCTGTGTTCATTAACGCAATCGATCACTGAGGTGACAAAGAGAAGGGATGGTACTGGCCTGAACTACGAGGCGCCAATGATCAGCCAGTCCGAGGCCACGGCAATTTTGAGGGTGATAGTGATACCTGCCACAACAATAACAACACGGACATTGACGACAAGCTTGCTGACTAACCTATAATTGAATTTTCCTGTGCAGTGACGCACATGTGGCGGTGAGGACTAGGTAAGATAAGGTGATTGTTGTAATCTGGTCGTCCTGAAACGTTTGGCCGTTAAGCTTTCATCACCAGACACCAGTACTCAAACACGAGGATATTACTGTTCACGGTGTGATCGTGACGTGATAGAGTATGCAATATCATCATAGCCTATCTGGCAGATAAGTTTGCCAGACCACTTCACACGCAGCTGCTAGACCCAGTCACTTCCCACGACATTGTGGCCGAAGGTCTGATTTAATAGTGACGTTACTACATGACATTCTGAATTAAATAACGGAGTCGCTTGGTGGTGTAGCCGGGCAGGCGCAAGATCTCCAGGGTAAGTAATAGGACCTCTGGATCATGTGGTGAGTATGTCAGACATTCGCGACGTGATCGAAAGTGAACCAAGAACGATCCAAGACTGGGATCCCGCCAACGGGAAACTGGCGACCCCTAGTCCGCGGCAAGTGCCGCACAGATCAAAGAGTCAAAGGCGAGACTTTGAAATGACCGCGGTCAATCATTATCGACGAACGGCAGAGATGACCGTTGGATGACGGTATTGTGGGGATAGTGACAAATCGCCGTTTTATGATTCGAACCGACGCGTCGGACGAAGGCAAACTGTTATCTTGAACGCCATGTACCGTACTACCATACCTCCAGTAGTACGAGAACCTGCGCTTTTAGCATCAAGCTATATCCGTGCGAGAACTCCGCCAGAAGCACCGTTCTCTGCGAGCTGCTTTAGCAGGCGTATTCGGGACTAGCTCGGGCCTAAGGAGGCGAATTGAAGCTGTGGACAACCCTGTTTGAGGACACGAATAGGCGGCCGTCAGAGTAAGGAAATTCGGAATTTGAAACCGTAATATTCTGAGAATTCTGAGAAGACGATGTGTCGTTCAGCCATTGCGCCCGCTGACAGTCGAGACTCGAAATAAGTAATGTGTAGTCACAAATTTGTAACTGGAATGCAGAACGACGCTTGGCTGAAGGTGGTTCGCGACGCGAAGATGCTGTGAATGGGAGCACACTGTTTGGATTACCTAGCATAATGGACGATCAATATTTGGGAGGCTGCTACCAGTAGATCATGATCCGGGGGAAACGAAGGGTGGCGTTTCCGGGCGATAGGGTAAATGGCATTATGTAGGGGACCTAGATTCGTCGTGGGTTCTTGGGATACTTCAAGTTAGTACCATCCATAGACGAGATTCATAAAGTTGCTCACGAGTAAGCTTGGAATAGACGTTAAATTGGGAGATTAGATGATACAATAAAAAGACCAATTGATAAGAAATAATGGTCATGGCAAGATAACGAACTTAAGTTGCGCCGCTCAGCATGCAGCATGGTCGGGAAAGAAGGATGCGGCCATAAAAATAACCTGGCATGAGATCAGTGATTCAAATGGGGATAAACTTTTAGTTACACATACTTAAAAAGCCTACACAAGACATCGTAGGATGAATCAGGATGAATCTTGGCCCCGGCCAAGGTGTCCAAAGCGGTGTGAGAGAGCTGCAGTGGTAAGTTATATTTGAACGAGGTACATACTGGCCAACGAATTGTCGATGATCATCATTAGATGCCAATGTGAATCTCCTGTAGCCGGAGTCGAAGGTGTATTCTCGTTTGGTGAAGCTGAAAGCCGGAGAATTGAGGATGCGAGGGTTTGTTTCAACGAGATTGAATCAGCTCCGCATAGCCTGGAAATTAAAATTTCTGGCGAGCAACGAGGATGTATCGAATGGATGGGGGTACGTACTGGCCTACGTTGAGATGTAGGGACGCCTTGCCACGGGAACTATTACTATTGGTACTCCCGCGAGAGTACTATAATGTTGCTGGCCGTTGCTGGCTCTGGCTGCTGGCACGGATCATAACTAAGTCGACCCCTCTTGAATCAACCCCCATCGAGGGGGGTCACGGAAACAATGGTTGGATCTCGATTCGAGCGTCTATAGCACGAGGTGCTGTGTCAATAAACTGTGTCATGTAAAACTTTCCTGTTCACGAAACGCAACGGCTTCAGCTTCTTACGGGCGGATCAAAGGCACTGGAGGCGAGGTATAAAAGCTAGTAAGAATATAATCTTCTAATCCAGACTGCTGCTATATAAGCTATCACTTAATACCTAGACTCACAACTCACCTCCTCCTTCATCTTAGATATCATGGCTACTCATACTCTCGTCTCCCAGTACGTCCAGGATGTCAAAGAGCTCGACTCTTACCTGTAAGTAACCTCTTGACTTATAGTACTTATACTGAATTGTCTTGCAGCACCGGATCTCCAATCACCCTGACAGGCTCTACCCTGTCCCTTTCTCAGATTGCTGCTATCGCCCTCTACCCACCTTCTTCTCCTTGCAGCAATCCCATTAAACTACAACTTACCGATGACCAGCATGTCAAAGCAAAAGCACTTGCCTCCCGTGCTGTCATCGAGAGCAAGGTCGCAGAAGGCATTAGTGTCTATGGTGTCAGCACTGGGTTTGGTGGCAGCGCAGATACAAGGACAGATGACCCTATTGCACTCGGTGCTGCCCTCCTACAGCACCAGCATGCTGGCGTCATTCTCCCTACTTATGCGCCTACCGCTATCCCCACCCTTTCTTCTTTCAACAACTCTCATCTCAACGCTTTCCCTTCACCCGCCCCGCTCTCTGACCCATTCACCAGCACTACTATGCCACCTCCTTGGACACGAGGCGCTCTCCTTGTCCGTGCTAACAGTCTCATGCGTGGACACAGTGGTGTCCGCTGGGAACTTGTCCAAAAAATGGCAGAGCTTCTTAACAAAGGCGTTACCCCTGTTGTTCCTTTGAGGGGCAGCGTCAGTTCCAGTGGAGGTGAGTAATCTGTTTCTAAGTTTTTAAACCTTTCTGCGGTACTAACCCACCACCTCCCGCAGACCTGTCCTCCCTCTCCTACATTGCCGCAACGCTCATTGGAAACCCCGCTGTTAGAGCTTGGGTTCCTTTACCCCGCCCCTCTTCAGCCATACCAAGTACCTCATCAACCCCCCTTTCAACTGGATCATCTTCGCCACACTCCTCACCCGAACTCTCACCCTTCTCTGCGTCCACCCCCCTGCCTCTCTCAGTCGATACCCTCGCTCTACCAATAGACACTCCCAAATTGGACAACTACCAATCGCACGCACTCCTTCCTGCCCCGCAGGCCTTGCAGCTTGCCGGCATCACCCCCCTCCCGCTCTCGAGCAAAGAGCATCTGGGGGTCTTGAATGGAACGGCATTTAGTGCAGCTGTAAGTGCGTTAATTGTGAGAGGTGCGCAGGGGGTGGGTGTGTTGGGTGCCGTGAGTGGCTCTTTTCATTTGACCTTCGTCCCTTACATGAGACTGACCTGTCTGCACTTATAGGTCCTAACAGCCATGTCTGTTGAAGCGATGCTCGGTGCAAGGGGCAGCTTTGATCCATTCGTCGGCGAGGCAAGGCCACACATTGGACAGGTGCGTTTTTTCGGATTTTTCAGGCGGTCCAAAGAACTGATTTGTTTTTTTTCTTGTCTTTTTTCTTCTGGTGACCAACCTCTGAAAAAATAATGTATTTTCGCAATGCAAACACCTGGTGACCCAACCTAGATCAACTCTGCGCATCTCATGTACACTCTGCTCGACGGGTCTTCCTTTGCAAGTGCACATGAGGTAGAAGTCAAGATTGAGGATGATGCTGGCGTGTTGAGGCAGGATCGGTAAGTTCCGCTTTCCTTGGTCACATCGAAACTGAAAGCTAACATCACCGCAGTTACTCTCTCCGAACTGCACCCCAATGGCTCGGTCCCCAATTCGAGGACCTCGCAAATGCAGCACAAGTAATCACGACCGAGGTCAACTCCAGTAAGTCCTGCCCCTGTCCCATAGCCACATGCCAACTCATCACATTACCCAATAGCCACCGACAACCCACTCATCGAACCCCCTTCTGCGTCTAACAACCAGACCGGACAGGTTCACCACGCAGGCAACTTCCAAGCGCTCGCGGTGACGAACGCGATGGATCACGTCCGTCTTAGCCTCGCGCACATCGGGAAGCTGATGTTCGTGCAGCTTACGGAAATCGTAAACCCAGCCATGAACCGTGGCTTATTCCCGAACTTGGCGGGCGGAGAAGTCGGATTGGATTTCGGGTTCAAGGTGCGTGATTTTGGTCTGGTTGCGTATGGACAGGATGGCTAATAATAATAATGTGGACAGGGTGTGGATATCGCCGCGGCGTCATACACAGGCGAGTTGAATGCACTTGGTGGAATGAACGTGGGCGTAGGCAACGTGAGCGCTGAGATGCACAATCAGAGCGTCAAGTATGTCCTTTATTTTCTCTGCTTCCTGAACTAAACTTACCCCACTTTGTACCTCTACAGTTCCCTCGCGCTCATCTCAGCGCGATACACCCTAACCGCACTCGAAGTGTCCACTCTTCTCGCTGCATCACACCTCCATGTGATCTGCCAGGCGCTCGATCTCCGCGCACTGAGCGAGGAGCTGCTTGAGGCGCTCCCAGGACTCATCCGCCCATCCCTCCTCGACGCCTTCCCTTCGCTTGCTGATGACGCTACAGCCACCTCGTTTGTGGCCGCTGTCCTCCCAGCGCTCACAGAGGCACTCGACCGCACAACGACGCTCGAGACAAACGTGCGGATGCACAAGGTTGCAGGCGCATGCGTGGTACCACTCATCACCGCGCTATCAACCTCCCCAGTGCAGGGCGCAGAGCTGGGCGCACTTCCGGTGTTCATTTCATCGCTTGCGACGCGGCTAGTGAATAAGTTGACAGAGCTGCGGTGCGCGTATCTGGACGTACAGCCGAGCGCGGTGCGTGGTGCAAGCCCGAGTGCTGAGGAGACAGTGGTGGCATGGCGTGGGCCCGCCCCGGCAAGCAAGTACCTCGCGCCGCGGACGCGTGCGTTGTACGAGTTTGTGAGGGTAACACTGGGCATTCGGATGCATGGTGCTGGGAATGTCAGGGGCGATGTGTTTGGGACGCGGGATGGCCTAGATGGCCTAGATGGGACGATTGGGAATGGGGTTTCAGTTATCTGCGAGGCGATTAGGGATGGGAGGATCGGGCGTGTAGGTGGTGGAGATGCTGGAGGGCATAGAGGGGCTATGAAGGGCCTTCGTAGTGACTGACTTTCTGCGTCCTTCCGCGAAGGCTGACTTCCAGGCATCCGACTCATCGTCCCGCACCCTTTGGGCTGTGCCCATTCCAGCTTCGACATTCGTCTAGTCAGAGCAGATTATGTGAGGCAGCCCTTGCATATTGTATTGCCATCCTTCCACTTTATTTCTTTCACATTAATAGAACTTTCTTGTTCATCGTCATACATCATTCCCTTGCATGCATTACTTAGTTACCACATATAGCTCCGACGCATTTCCTTCCAACAGTACTTCACGATTCACTTCTATATCATGCGGAACTGGGCTCGGATACAAGATGCATTTATGATTATGATACATATTTTAATGGAGTTTTCTTGACTTTTTGATCCTTGATGTTGAGCCGAAGCAAGCGCTGCATGGACACGCCATGACGCTAATGTTGTTTGTCTTCGACATTCTGTCAATTCTTGATGTCGAGCAGAAGCAATTGCTACATGGACATGCCATGACGTTAACGTTGTTTGTCTTCGACATTCTGTCAAACACAATGACGCCCACAGCTTTCTTGACTCACGTGGCCCACGACCACCATCACCACCATGTGTTGACCATGCGAGTGAATATTTGAAGCTGCTACAACAAGGCTTCCCCGTTTTCTGGAAGGACTAGTGCTGAGACTCGGAGTCGAGAGGTTGGCCAGTTAGGCTCGGTCCCGCTACTTCAAACCGATTCTAGCGGAATAGGCGTGTCACACTGTCCGAGTGTCCCAGGCTTTCAGGACACGGCTACAATATGTGCCTACCTCTTGTGAGGAAGTCCTCCAAAGCCTCGGAGTCCCGAGTCCATGTGGCAGTCAGATACTTTCTTCTCTGACTGACGGGTGACACTCACCTATGCTGTGCAGTACAGACTCTCCCGATGGGTGACTAAGTACCAGCGTCTTGGCACTAAGATTATCTTCCTCACCTCAGCTACACCTTCTGGAACGTCTTCAGAAGCCGCGTTCGACATCTGCAAGCGCAACAGGATGAGGCACTGATAATGAACTTCCCACATCTAAAACTCAATCAAGGTGAGCCTCATGAGATCATGTTCCTGTCTGCAGTAGTCTCATGAGATGTGGCTGCAGTCGACGCACCCGTCGACGGTCCTTATGCTCCCGAGCTGGGGTAGGTCTATTTTATGCGTGAGTTTTCGGAGATTCGTTGACAAGTCCTGCTAATAGATTTCGTGGGGGTGTTGGATTTTGGGTTCTGGTGACCAGTGAACAGCAGCATAGGCTCAGGCCGTTGCCCCTTTTCACGCAGACTTGCCTCGGAAACTCCTCGAACGTGTCCTGCGGCATATTTTTGAATCCCGTTGAATCCCGTTGCGTGCGTCGAATGGGAACATACTCTGCAGTTCATGCTTCGAACGTGCCAACGTTCAATTAACTGTCCGTACAGGGTATACCCGTCCTAACTATTCCTCTAGGCACAAGGTTTGACTCGGCACATGGACCAGTCGAATGCTCAGTTTTTCCTGTGGTGCTGTCTCCGAATCTAGCTCTAGCACTTTCCTCGCTAATCCCACCACTATTCCTTGCTTTTCCACATGTAGCACAAGGTTCGCGATAACTATGTGCATTGTGGTGCATAATCACGGTCCACACGCGCCGGTCAGTCAGTCAGTCCGGACGGATCTCTGCTGTTCTATATCTCCTATTGTCAGCACCTGCACATTTGGTTACTGAAGTTCGGAGGTTCTGCATGTACGGCAACAACACTTTATTTGATAGGAGAATATAGTACGTTTTGGATGTTATTTTGTCGAGGTCTCGAATAAAGGGTCGAATTTCCTCAAAAGGGTAAAGGCGCCTTGTGCACATATATCCTACATCCAGACCATAAAGTCACCATGATAACATGCAGACCGCGGCGCACCCCAATCCATAAAGTTAGCCTGCCGGACGGATCTCATCCGCCTCCTGTCCCTCACATTCCGCTTAACGCTTCGGGACGCCCTGTCGTTATCATATTGTTCCATATACGTGAGTGCATTCTGCGTTTTGTTCTAATTCCTGTGGTCTGTCATCGCGTGTCATCGTCATATCAGACCATTAAAGTGGCGTGGCTTTCAACCTGACGATGTGCTCCGTCAAGGTTCAATCACCATGCTCCACGCTCGTGATCGGTCTGTCTTTGGTAGATGAAGAAGCCGCTCTCCGAATCCCAGAGAGTACTTGGGATGATTAGATTTGATCTTCAAATTGTGCCTTCTTTAACTTTCTTTTCTTCTCCCGATCAAGTTGAACGACATTGCGGGGTCAATTGATAGGAGTCGCTTGGATCATTTTCGGGCGGAACATCAAGCCAGGGTCATGTAGGCACATGTTAAAGCTACGCGATGGCACGAGATTGAGCTCACTGTTACTCACGTTGGTCATAGTCGTCATGTGCGTCATGTTAACCACGGTTGTGATTCTCGACAACACTCTACATGTGCGCATAGACTGTCATCGCCAGTATGGTCTTCCTTGAGAAATTAACATCATCAAAAGCCATGGAGATCCGAGATCAGTATGTGAGGAATCGGTGTCAGGAACAGAATGGGTTACAGACTGTTACAGATAATATTGAATGCGTGTATACCAAGCGCCATTGGTACATGTGTAATTGACTGAAACGGTTCATCGATTTGAAGTTAGATGATCCGAAAGTGCGGCCGTACGACCTCTTGACGTTAACGAGTTGGGTACACAGATCTGGGGGGGTCGCATCAAATGAACGTTCCTTGTTCGTGAGTATCAAGAAGCTCTAAGAGACTAAGACGTGTGCCAGTGAGAAATCTGTCCGGTGAGAAGTCCATTGGGAGCACAGTTACATGGACTCCTCAGGCACTAGTGCTTCAAGCCAATAGTCATCGCACTGTGGGATGCATGTGTCCTCTTGGCGACTAGGTAATGATGATCGTGGTCAACTATCATACTCACAGCAAGCGAGCAACCCCTCAGCTCAAGTGCTTTATGATTTATCCATTAAGTTGGGCCATTCAGTGCTGTTTGAAACTCGTCTCGTTTGCGACATCAGCTAAAGTTGGCCGAAGTTGAAAGAGTGCATAAACTCTCAGCTGCAGCTAACATCAAGAACTCACGACTGCGAGTGGCACAGATTCATGCCAAAGATATTTTCCTTTCGATTGGACTAAAGCGCAGGTCGCAAGCCCGCTGGTCCGCATCTAGAATGTGGAGATGTTCACTATAACTGACTGTTGCCGCAGCAGCAGTCAACCCTATAGAGTCAACCGTTGTTAGTAGCTTGTTGTCGCCATCGCATGGAAAGCGAGAGTGATCAGCTTCGACTAAAAAGGCTTTTGTTTGGCTTTCCTTCTGCCCGACCCCTCATCACCTTCATGTCAAGGATTCCTCTATGTGCGGTTTGGATAAAGATGACGACACCGAAATTAGAAACATATAATTTCTACCACACATGGTGTTTAGTACTGCCTCTGCCTTCCGCGGAGCATCGCCTCACGAGCCTCCATGATGCATCTCCATATGTCGTCACCCTCGTCACCGATGTTCGCGAGGGTCTTGCGGAGCCTCGTAGTAAGTCATATTCTTACATTCACAATTCAATTTGATGTTTTCATTCAAGTTTTCATCATGATCGCCATGAGTCAACTGTGGCGCCATATCCAGAAAGCTGAGAATAAACCTGGCTCTCTCAAGCAGTGGTTGGGGGTCTGATAGGTAAAAGACAAACAAAGATGCTTAGGCAAAGCTTATTGAAGCTGATCGATTGATCACTCTCGCTTTCCATAGCCATCGTGACGATCACTACAGGCTGATGTCAAGCTCAACTTCCTCTCCGAAACCCGCCGTGGTCATCATTGGCGCGGGTACTTTTGGCTTGTCCACCGCTTACCACCTGCTCGAACGTGGCTACACCGGGGTGACAGTACTTGATCGTGCTGAACATCTGCCCGCGATCGATGCAGCTAGCACTGACATGAATAAAGGTGTTGTGTTCCTTCTGGTGCCCCTTTACGACATCGAATAGCTTACGTTCAGTAAGTGGTCCGTTCTTGTTACGGCGATCAGGAATACACGCAGCTTGCGCGCCAGGCGATCGAAGAATGGCGCAAGGATATGTGGCAAAACTGTTACCACGAGTCCGTGTCTCGCTTTGTGCTGAGAGTGATTGATGACCATAGTATCAAATCATACAGGTGCGGTATTCTCAACTTGGGCAATGCATATACTGAGCAGTCCATCAATAACGATCTCAAGCACGGTGCCAACGTCGAGCGCTTAAGTAGTGCCGCATCCATCAGAGCCCAGTTTCCCTTGGACTTGCATGATTCTGGTAAACTAGGGATATTCACGTCGTTGGACATCGCTTCTACAGGTTATATCAACCATGATGGCGGTTGGGCAGAAGCTGAACGTGCAGTCAACCTCCTCATGGAGCATGTGAAGAAACGTGGTGTCAAAGTCTTGCCTGGAAAGCCAGTTCAAGAATTGGTCAAAGACGAACGCGGACAAACGAAAGGCGTGCGTTGTGCCGACGGCTCTGAGTACGAGGCCAGTGTGGTAGTACTCGCTGTCGGTTCGTGGACTGCGAGCGCATTTCCATCGTTAAAGATGACGGGAAAGTGTCTTGCTACGGGGTAAGCAGGCAAGAGTTCCGGTGCTTGGCTCAATCTGATGTGACACTGCCTTGTTTTATGATGCCCACTGATGTTATCGCCCGCCATATTTTGTGCACGTCAACTATTTCAAAAGACAAAGCGTAGTGACGATTCAACTGACCCCGGAGGAGGCAGAGGAATATCGCAAGTCACCTGTCGTAGTCGATTGGAGGACCGGTTTCTGTGTGTTTCCAGTGAGTTATCATTCGTCCAAGGCGTTATTTCTATTATCCTTTAAGGACAAACCTCATTGTATTTGTTACACATGGGATTTTACTTGAGTCCTTGACATGTTTTTCTCTGTCGCCTTGGAGTTTGGGAACATGTGCGCCTGTGTCGGACGGACGGACCGCTTTCTTGCCACTTTTCTCTGTGTGTTCTCAGTGGCATGGCCGGACCGATCGTGTTCTGAATCTCAATCGGGCCCAGTGACCACCATGCCACTGACATCTCGTGATTCGTGAACGTTTTGAATAATGCTCTCTGACGTGTCTATATCGCGTACCCGTTTTCTGGTTTATTCACCCCCCTTTGGCGTGTTCCCATGTGTTCATCACGTTATTCTTCCTTCGACTTGTCAATTTTATCCACTGTTGACTGAACTATTTTTTCCAGCCGACCCATCGTAATGTTGTCAAATTCTCAATTCATGCTGCTGGACATATCTGCACAGTCCCTGGATCCACCATATCAACCCCGCGCACGATCGTCTCTCACCCAGACAACGGCCTGTGCGTACCGCGGTCGGATTTGAAGGAGTTGAGGGTCCAGCTGCGACATGTGTACCCTGCACTTGCCGAGAAGCCCTTTACCGGGACAAGGATGTGTTGGTGAGTGTGTTCTCCTGCTTGGGAGAGTTTCATATTTTCGTTGCATCTCTGGATAAGAGATAATCAAGAATTTCTTCGTATTCATGATACGGAGAAATTGGAGTTGATCTTCTCGTGTGATTGAGTTCAAGGGTGCGCTGGGTTTGTGAACGTATGTCACATCATGACAGTCAGAAGATAGACGAGAACAGAAGGCATGGATGCTTCTGTTCACCATTCGTTCCCGTAGTACCATGTAATGTTTTGAGTGCAGTGCTGATCATCCGAACAGGTACACTGATTCGCCAGATGGCGATTGGGTCATTGGGCGCTACCCCGGCGATCCAGGACTGGTTCTCGCAACGAGCGGAAGTGGGCATGCGTTCAAGGTTCATTTGTTTACTAGTTGTTCTCTCCTCTTGTACTACGCGGTGATGACCAAATGCGTCGGCACATTTCGCTTTGTGGAACAGTGTCCTGAACATACGTCCAAGAACGAGAACTGACGTCATCCTCAACAGTTCCTCCCTACCATAGGGAAGCTTGTGGCCGACGTTATAGAAGATAAGCTCGACCCTAAACTTGCGGCACGGTTTGCTGTCGATCGACAGGTGAAACCTCCCAATGGCGAGCGAATCTCAGTTGTTGCTCAAGAGCTGAACATCGATGAACTATGCGGACCCGAGGATCTGATACCAATTTGACTTCCGTATTGTAGTGATGATCGTGGTCAACTATCGTACTCACAGCAAGTGAGCAACCCCTCAGCTCAAGTGCTTTATGATTTATCCATTAAGTTGGGCCATTCGGTGCTGTTTGAAACTCGTCTCGTTTGTGCATGAACTCTCAGCCGCAGTTAATATCAAGAACTCACGACTGCGAGCGGCAGATTCACGCCAAAGAAACTTTACTTTCGATTGAACTAGAGTGCAGTCGCAAGCCCGCTGGTCCGCATCAAGTGAGATCTAGAATGTGGAGATGTTCACTATTTTGAAGTATCCGAGACTCGGCGAGTGTACAAAAACAATCTTCGAAGTTGGCCGCATGGTGCAACGACATGATGGCTAAAGCAATAGCATGAGTTTGAACCGATATTCATAGTAACATCGAATCCGAGAACCGACTGTAACCGCCGTTGTTAGTAGTTGTTGTCGCCACCGTGACGGTCACTGCAGGCTGATGTCAAGCTCAACTTCCTCTCCTCATCCCGCAGTGGTCATCATTGGCGCGGGTACTTTTGGCTTGTCCACCGCTTACCACCTGCTCGAACGTGGCTACACCGGGGTGACAGTACTTGATCGTGCTGAACATCTGCCCGCGGTCGATGCAGCGAGCACTGACATGAATAAAGGTGTTGTGTTGCTCCGGTGTCCCTTTACGGTATCGAATAGCTTACGTTCAGTAAGTGGTCCGTTCTTGTTACGGCGATCAGGAATACACGCAGCTTGCGCGCCAGGCGATCGAAGAATGGCGCAAAGATATGTGGCAAAACTGTTACCATGAGTCTGTGTCTCATCTTGCACTGAGAGTGATTGATGGCCATAGTGTCAAATCATACAGGTGCGGTGTTCTCAACTTGGGCGATGCATATACTGAGCAGTCCATCAACAACGATCTCAAGCACGGTGCCAACATCGAGCGCTTAAGTAATGCTGCATCCATCAGAGCCCAGTTTCCCTTGGACTTGCATGATTCTGGTAAACTAGGGATATTCACGTCGTTGGACGTCGCTTCTACAGGTTATATCAACCATGATGGCGGTTGGGCAGAAGCTGAGCGTGCAGTCGGCCTCCTCATGGAGCATGTGAAGAAACGTGGTGTCAAAGTCTTGCCTGGAAAGCCAGTTCAAGAATTGGTCAAAGACGAACGCGGACAAACGAGAGGCGTGCGTTGTGCCGACGGCTCTGAGTACGAGGCCAGTGTGGTAGTACTCGCTGTCGGTTCGTGGACTGCGAGTGCATTTCCATCGTTAAAGATGACGGGAAAGTGTCTTGCTACGGGGTAAGCAGGCAAGAGTTCTGGTGCTTGGCTCAATCTGATGTGACGCTGCATTTTTTTTATGATGCTCACTGATGTTACCGCCCGGCATATTTTTTTCCATGTCAACCACTTCAAAAGACAAAGCATAGTGACGATTCAACTGACCCCGGAGGAGGCAGAGGAATATCGCAAGTCACCTGTCGTACTCGATTTCAGGACCAGTTTCTATGTGTTTCCAGTGAGTTATCATTCGTCCAAGGCGTTATTTTTATTATCCTTTAAGGGGACAAACCTCATTATATTTGTTACACTTTTTCTCTGTCGCCTTGGAGTTTGGGAACATGCGCGCCTGTGTCGGACGGACGGACCGCTTTCTTGCCACTTTTCTCTGTGTGTTCTCAATGGCATGGCCGGACCGATCGTGTTCTGACCATGAATCTCAATGGGGCCCAGTGACCACCATGCCACTGACATCCCATGATTCGTGAACGTTTTGAATAATGCTCTCTGACGTATCTATTGCGTACCCGTTTTCTGGTTTGTTAACCCCCCTTTGGCGTGTTCCCATGTGTTCGTCACGTTATTCTTCCTTCGACTTGTCAATTCTATCCGCTGTATCTGAGGTTGACTGATATATTTTTTCCAGCCGACCCATCGTAATGTTGTCAAATTCTCAATTCATTCTGCTGGATATGTCTCCACAGTTCCTGGATCCACTATATCAACCCCGCGCACGATCGTCTCTCACCCAGACAACGGCCTGTGCGTACCGCGGTCGGATTTGAAGGAGTTGAGGGTCCAGCTGCGACGTGTGTACCCTGCACTTGCCGAGAAGCCCTTTAGTGGGACAAGGATGTGTTGGTGAGTGTGTTCTGCTGCTTGTGAGAGTTTCATATTTTCGTTGCATCTCTGGATAAGAGATAATCAAGAATTTCTTCGTATTCATGATACGGAGAAATTGGAGTCGATCTTCTTGTGTGATTGAGTTCAAGGGTGCGCTGGGTTTGTGAACGTATGTCACATCATGACAGTCAGAAGATAGACTAAAACAGACGATGGCTCGTGTGTGTTGCGAGCTGAAGGCATGGATGCTTCTGTTTACCATTCGATTCCGTCGCACCATGTAATGTTTTGAGTGTGGTGCTGATCATCCGAGCAGGTACACTGATTCGCCAGATGGCGATTGGGTCATTGGGCGCTACCCCGGTGATCCAGGACTGGTCCTCGCAACGAGCGGAAGTGGGCATGCGTTCAAGGTTCATTTATTTACTAGTTGTTCTCTCCTCTTGTACTACGCGGTGATGACCGAATGCGTCGGCACATTTCGCTTTGTGGAACAGTGTCCTGAACATACGTCCAAGAACGAGAACTGACGTCATCCTCAACAGTTCCTTCCTACCATAGGGAAGCTTGTGGCCGACGCTATAGAAGATAAGCTCGACCCTAAACTTGCGGCACGGTTTGCTGTCGATCGACAGGTGAAACCTCCCAATGGCGAGCGAATGTCAGTTGTTGCTCAAGAGCTGAACATCGACGAACTGTGCGGACCCGAGGATCTGATACCAATTTGACTTCTGTACAGTACTACTTCGAAAGTGGTATGCATATCCAATATATCCGATATTCAGGAGAGCAATGGAGAACGCGGATAACATGACACAAATGTATACGTTTACACGTTGCTATATTACAAGAGATCCATCTTTTATTTCATGTGCTCATGCCCGCCAGCCAACGAACTCTCGCCATGACCGAACCTCCGGGGGGATTTTACCTTCAGTATATTTCGTCAACCCACCCTGGGCTATCTTTTTTGCAAGTGCTTCTACCCACAGCTGCGCACAACGGGCGTTGTTGAGCAACGGCAGTCCAAAGTCCACAGCGTTCCTCCGTGCAACATAGTCCTCGTCAGTGAAGCCGGTGCCACGTGCCTTTGCGAGGTTTATGACACACTGGATCTCATACTCGTCGAACACCTCTCGCAGCTTGCGCTTGTCGGTCTTGGGGAAGAAGATGCGCTTTGCGGCGACGTAGGGGAGGTTGTTGAGATACGCTTCGACCTCGGGTGAGGAGCAGTAGAGCTTGAAGCCGAGATGGAGGAGCTCTTTGGCAACGGTGGCCATCTCAGGCTTGGTGATATCTCCACCAATAAGAACACCGGAGTTGAGGCGGGGGACTTTGAAACCCGTCGTGCTGAGCAGCGACGCCCAATATGCCTCGTGGATATCTTTCCCAAAACTGGCGACTTCACCCGTACTAGCCATTTCTGAAGTGATAATCAACAAAGTGAACCCTGAAAACCAGCCGAACGCGACCATACTCACCCACACCAAGGAACGGATCTGCGCCTCCCAATCGAGTCCAGGAGAACTGAGCGACTTTGACTGAAGTATAGTCACGTTTCTGCGTCATGAGATCAACAGGCTCAGGGACATCATGGTCCATAATTGCCGCTGCAGCAGTCTCGATGAAATTATAGCCAAGGACCTTCGACACGAAGGGGAACGATCGTGATGCCCGCAGGTTACACTCAATAACTTTGAGCTGAGGCTCGTCGTTCGGTCCATCAGTAGGCTTCTTGATGACCTGCATGTTGTAAGGACCAGAAATCTCAAATGCAGCAGCAACCTTCTCCGCGATGGTCTTCAAGCGCGCCATGTCCGTCTCTGTGAGCGAGAAAGGCGGGAGGACGAGGGTAGCATCGCCCGAGTGTACACCGGCATTTTCGACATGCTCAGAGACAGCATGAACGAGGAGCTTGCCTTTGTGTGCAACGGCGTCGACATCGATCTCTTGCGCATTATCGATGAACTTCGTGATGACAACAGGGTGGAGGGGAGAAACAGAAGCGGCAGCAGAGAGGTTATACTCCAGGGCAGACTCTTCATAGACAACGTTCATGGCAGCACCGGACAGGACGTATGACGGGCGGATGAGAACCGGGTAGCTAAACAAAGTGATCAGACAAGTGGTTCAGTTCTAACCCAAACGGTACCTACCCAACGTCCTTAGCGAAGGCTTTGGCGGCATCCAGGCTCGTGACTTCACACCACTCGGGTTGATCAACACCAATACTGTCCAAGACAGAGGAGAACTTGTGGCGGTCTTCGGCGGTGTCAATCTTCTCCGGGTCAGTACCAAGCACCTTGACACCATTCTGTTTGAGACGAAGTGCGATATTCTGGGGAAGTTGACCTGGCTCATAATGAGTTTCCTCCTTGGAACGCTGGTTAGCAATACTAAACTCACCACCGACACTAACAACGACACCCTGAGACTGCTCAAGCTCGTAGATATCCATGACACGCTCATAGCCAAGCTCTTCGAAATAAAGCCTGTCAGCCTCATCGAAGTCTGTCGATACTGTTTCGGGGTTGTAGTTGATCATGATCGTGCGCTTGCCCATACCCCTCAGCTTCCGTGCGCACGTCACTGCACACCAGTCGAATTCAACCGAGCTGCCAATGCGATATACACCACTTCCGAGAACCATGGTACCATGCTCATTGAATTCAACGTCATGCTCAGAGGCATTGTACGTCGTATAGAGGTAGTTCGTGTGCGCAGGGTATTCAGCAGCTAGCGTATCGATACGTTTGACGAAGGGGGTGATGCCGAGGGACTTGCGGTAAGCGCGGACGACGTCTTCAGTTGAGGCAACGAGATCAGCGATCTGACCATCGGAGAAACCCATGCGTTTGGCTTGCTTCATGAGTTCGTGGTCTATTTTGTCGACGGAACCAACTGTCTTGATAGCCCTGTTCGTTTGAACGATATTGTCTATTTTGTAGAGGTACCACTAGGGATGGATGTCAATACAGTAACAAACTCATTTGTGAGCGAGCTCCTCACCTTGTCGATCTTGGTCAGGTCATGCAGCTGGTCAACGGTGTAGTTCTTGTTGTACATCGCATAAGCAATGGCAAAGAGCCGCATATCTGTGGGTCTTGACAAAGCACGGTCGAGGTCCTCAGGCTGAACATACGCTTCAAAGCCTTTCCACCGCGGGTCGACCTGGCGGATAGCCTTTTGGAGACTCTCCTCGAAAGTGCGACCAATGGCCATGACCTCCCCAACGCTCTTCATAGATGATCCCACTTCGCGGTTGACCTGCGATGAAAACTTTGCGAGATCCCACTTGGGTATCTTAGTGACAATGTAATCCAGAGAAGGCTCGAAGCAAGCCGTAGTTGTCTTAGTCACCGCGTTGGGTAGTTCTGGCAGGGTATGTCCGAGGGCAATTTTGGCAGCAGTGTAGGCAAGCGGATAACCAGTAGCTTTAGATGCCAAGGCGCTTGAGCGACTCAGGCTGAGGAAAGTCGAGTCAGGTATAGACATATATGAAATGAACCATGAGCGTACCGAGCATTAACTTCGATGACACAATATTCCTTGGACGTGGGGTTAAGTGCATACTGAATGTTACACTCGCCGACAACACCGAGATGCCTGATGACCTTGAGAGCAGCGCTGCGAAGCATGTGGTACTCATCGTCCGGGAGTGTCTGAGATGGTGCAACAACAATCGAATCGCCAGTATGTGTACCGAGAGGATCGAAGTTCTCCATGTTGCAGCAGATGATCGTGTTCTAGAAGAAGAATTACGTACTCAGCTTCAAGCACGTACAATCAAGCGGAAATTAACCTACATCAGCGCCATCACGAACAACTTCGTATTCGAGTTCCTTCCAGCCTTTCATACTCCGCTCGATCAGAACTTGAGGAGACAGACTCAGACTCTTTGCAGAGAGATCACGAAGCTCATCAGGGTCGTTGGCAAAACCGGAACCAAGACCACCAAGAGTGAATGCAGACCGAAGGATAACCGGATAACCAATTGTCTCGGCTGCGTCCAAAGCAGCATTGACAGTAGATACAGCTGTGGATTGTGCCACTGGAATATCGATCTCTGAAAAAGAAAAAAAGTTATATGAAGAACCAAATATGATTGTTGCAAAATAAGTACCTTTGAGAGCTTGCACGAAGAGTTCACGGTCCTCTGAGACTTCAAGAGTGCGGATTGGAGTTCCGAGAACCTTGATGCCAAGGCGCTCGAAGAGGCCCATTTTGTCCAACTCAATACCAACGTTGAGGGCACTTTGACCTCCGAAGGTTAAGAGGATTCCATCTGGACGCTCCTTCTCTAACACGTATGCCACGTAGTCTGCGGTAACAGGAAGAAAGTAGACCTCAGATGCCAATTGATGAGACGTCTGCCAGGTTGCGATGTTAGGGTTGATGAGCACGGCATCGACACCTTCTTCGCGCAAAGCCTTCAGTGCCTGCGAACCCGAGTAGTCAAACTCGCCGGCTTGGCCTATGCTGAGGCCACCGCTGCCGACGATGACCACCTTTTTGACGTCTGGACGAGGAAGCTTGGGAAGAACCTTGGCAGAAATTCTGCGAGCAATCTCTGATGGTGAGTTAAGGACATGCTCGCCATCCTTGGGTGCATATGAGCCGACTGCTGGTGCAGCTACTGCTCGCACAGCTTTGGTGGGGAAAATAAGCGCGCGCTGTGGAGTGGAGTGAAAAGCGCGAGCTCCGATGTATTTACATCGAGGAAATTGACGGAAAATAGATGGCCTTATTTGAAGGACCATCCTTTTCTATACGGCCTTGAGAAGGTCTTCAAGCTTTCAAGCTTCTTGAAGGAGGGAAAAGACGAGGTCACTGAGATAACTAGGGAGGATAAAGATCAATATTAATTCAACTTCAGCATTGAAAAACGAGGACATATACGTACTCGTCGCGTGTGTTCTGAGTGAAAATCATACACTCGCTCGCTCAAAGCTTGGCGGCGGTGATCCAATTGGCTAGAGACGTGATTTTTTTCGTTTTTTTCGCAACTTTTGAGCAAGGCCTAACGTGAGAAGCTTCCAAAAAGGGAAGGTGTATCAACTATCGACGTCATAGTACCGTCGAACTTCAAACTTCAAGCCTCAAGTTGACTCAGAGTATTGGCTTCCAGTGAGTGATAATCTATCGTCACCGCTAGTGGATCACGATCTCCAACATTAGAGTTCACCTTGGTCTGCATTCGACGTGGCAGGACTGTCACATGGTGAATCTTGCGGGAGAATGGAGTTGAATTTTGTAAGGGTACATAGATCAGTGTCGTGGCATGCATGTGGCAGCGTACAGAATCGTATGCGGTAGTGTCCCCGTATGAAAAACCAACTAGTTAGCAGGTGAGAGCTGCTGAGGATGTATGTGAAGTATGTCCAAGACTGACAGGGAAAGCAAAGACAACTGAGCGGGAGAATTGCAAAGTGCTTGGGACAGATTTTCTAGTTCAAAAGCGCTTCAGTCAATAACAAGCATGCGAGAATAACTGAAGAACATACTGCCAGCTCAGAACCCAGCAAGCTTCGATCGTTTGAAAAACCACTTGATGTCTCCGTGAGCCGTGCTACTTAGTCTTCCGTTCAATGAATTGTAAGTTTGTTCAAATGGTGGCTCCGCACTGATTATATTCGTCGGACTGGCTGGGTCTGCTAACAGAAGACTAGTTCGTTCGTGGAGACGGCGGAAATCCTGGGCACTCACCGTGCACAGAAGCACAGGGACATTCCGAATCATGACGCTCCTCACCTCAAATACATGATCGAAGAAGAAAGAGGCGGGCCGCTATGCCCTTTCTCTCCATCCTCCCGAACACCACACCACTTCCTTCCTGCCCGAAGCATCGGCATCGCGGGCTAAAACTGGCAAAATGCGAACGCAGACAAATCGGGTGGCCACCGCTTTTCCAGCTTCTGGCGGTGTTATGACACGGTAACGACCGCGCGTTTTACCAACGAGACGTGATCAACGTGTTTTTGTCTTCAGCGTCCAATCCGGGAGACACTCGACCGACCCAACGGTCCTTATAGTCTCCGTCGGTGACAACGGCAACTGATCCCAGGCGTCTTCTCCCGCAATACTTCTGGAGCAGCCCTCTCGCAGAAGGAACTAGATCCGTAGGTCGATAAGCGAAAACCACGTAGAATATCTGGTCCCAGTTGAACCCCTTAGTTAGGTGCGCGAAATTCGGCGGCGCTGTGTCACTCGTGACCTCTGACCTTGAAACAGGCTTACGTACATTATCACCGAAGTCTCCCGGAGTCCAACTTGAACATTTGTATTGTGCCCCTCTCTTTCCTGAATGGTTTAACCACATCAAAGAATCACACGACAAGCTTTTGTTCCACAAAATAAAATAATGAAATTTGAACATGTTGACTCCTCTCAACCTTCGTTGCTTCGGCGCTCGTTGCTGATTTTAAGTACTGTTGGATGATTTAACAGATTATACTAGGGTAGTCGGATGAGAGATTGCTGTGATACGATGTAATGCATGTTAAGTTGCGGCTTTCTTCGCTTTTTTCCTGTTCTTCTCCGGCTCTTCATCTCGCGTTCTTTTAGGACGCGAGGATGTAACACTTCCATCCGTCGACCATAAGGTCCCCTCGGCATCAGATTTAGTGCTGTAAAGTAGTCAGTACGTAGGAGAACAGCCTCGGAAAGAAAACTTACGAGTAATTCTCATAATCCGAGTCCGAGAGACCATCATCTCTATTCGATTTGTTCACTTGCTCCCATTTTGCTACGCGCGCCTTCTTCCTCTCAACTTTTAGCCACCTGATCCTGAACCTGCGCGGCTCCCTCGCCAGCCGCGCCGTTCCATCATAGAGTTCCTTCTTTACTTTCATTTTCTGAAAGTACGAGTCCTCCAATTTCTCGCGCATCATGCACGTTTCGCGTAGCTCGGGGGTGACCTCGGTCATAAGGGTGGCAGCGCGATCAAGGAGACGCTGTGCCTCTAGAACCCGAGTGTCAAGCACTGGCACGGTGTTAACGAGGTTGGTGAGTGTGCACAATGAATCGCGCGTTTCCCATTGGCTGATTTGAGGGCGGAAGTTGTCGATGTCGTTTGAGGTGCAGGGATTCGATGCCATGTCGGGTTACGAGTTTTCGATGCGGGGGGTATGAGATATTTACATTTCGCAAGCTCTTGATGTATTTAAGATGCCACAGTCAGGCCGTCCACAATGCAGACTCCACAGACCCGAGCGCTTGGCGCCTATACCTATTGTTCTCCAGAGTCGGTATGCTTGGATCTTCAACGGGTGACTCAAATAAGCGATACGGTATGGTCAGAACAAACTTAAGGCAGATAAACATCATCTCGCAAGAAGCAGTTAACTCAACTGCGACCTGACGTGACTCGCACATGATCGTCACCGGCGCAAGGGGCAATCTCGTCCTCCGACGTTTAAGACGAGGTGATTGCCCGCTGCTTTCTGTGCTCGATATGGTGTATACTTATGTCGGGTACCTCGAGAAATGAGCGGCCTCCGAAATTGCAAGGTCCTCCAGAGCATAACTAGAATATGATGAGAGCCTATGAGAGTTGTATGAGAGCACAACGGTATATTAGAATTTAGTAGCGAGTCTAGAGACGCTGATCACCAGTCGTTTGCTGGACCTGTAGACCAATTCTCTACCTGAAGATAAGGCAAGATGGCCGAGCGGTCTATGGCGTGTGACTCAAGCGTAAGCTTGCCTGCAAAGCAGGTTTCTCATCCTCGTAAGAGGGCGTGGGTTCAAATCCCACTCTTGTCATCATTTTTCTCCTGTCTTATTTTTCTTACTTGGCAAGTGCTATCACTCCCTAGTTATTGTGTACTCAAATCTTTATGGTCGATGGAAGGGCAGCTCAGTTTTGATAAGTCCACGAGATTCCATCACTGAGAACAACAACGTAGTTAGGACCATCGATACCAGTGCTACATGCTACAATACAACTGCTCCCGGACCCTTGCTTTGACCGCGGACTTGTGTGGCTGAGTTAATCTAATCTATTGTTCTCTGGTACAAGCATACCAAGTGTGTATTTAAGTTGTGGACGCATCACAGAATTCCTGCCACATCACGTATCGACCCACAGATCCACAGTTGCTTATTATTTATTACAGCCTCGCAAATTAGATCCCCGAACTTCAGTACCATGTCTTCCCACCAGAGTAGCCGTGCGTTAAAAACCACACCGCGCAAAATGAATGGAGTACTTCTCCCTCACCGTGCACACACATCCAAGAACCCAATCCCAGCTCCATACCCAGCAAAACTCGACATGGATGAAGCTACACTCCGCAAGCTCTCCCGTGCACAGCTGCAAAAGCTAGCCAAAGTAAGTTTCGCGTTTCTTGTCCTGAATGCCACAGTCACTGACCTAAAGACAGGAACACAAGGTCAAGGCCAACATGAAGAGCGAAGTGATCATTGGCGAGTTAGTGAAGCTCTGCACCCAATCACTCAGTCAAGATGAAGAAAACGAAGAGCCTCCGAGAAAGAAGTTGAGAACCACGGAGAGTCCTCCACCTGCCGGTCCTTCAACACGAATCATGGATGTACCGATGGACACAAGTCGTGAGTGTCATGCCTCACCTCGTAGTGCCAGAAACCTAACACTTGCCCAGTTGATCATCCCCCCACCCAGGAAGATTCTTCCAAATCCGCCCTGACAGAAAACGCTACTCCAATGATAGCAGCCGGAAGTACTGCTGACATCGCTGCTGAAAATCCAACGAGAAAGTCGCAAAGCCCTTCTCCAGTACTGCAAAGTCATACTGAGCACCCAGCTACGGTGGATGACACCAGTGATTCGGTCTCCGACTTGTCCTACGCAAGTCCGATTCAGCAGGACCCCGTCAGCTCGCGGGCAGGAACGCCTCCAGTCGAAGAACCAAGGATGCTCAAGCGGGCGGTGAACATAATGAACAATATCACTACCGATGATCAACACCTTCTCGCCCATCTCGCCTCTCTACGCGACAGAGCGGCGATGATGAAAGAGCAGGCGAAGAAGACAAAAGATGTCGTGCGCGCCGAGCAGGGGCGACGTGTAAGACTGGAGGCATACTTCGCGTACTGGAGGGACCTTTCGCCTAAATGGCCGAAAGAATGGATATACAAAGAAGGCGAGGAGGAACAGATACGGACAGAGCGAGCGCTGAAGGCTATGCCACCACCGTATGTGCTCCGCCGTCGTTGACTTACTCACATTTCTCATCATTTCTTTCATAGACTACCGTTGACAGGCCCATCAGGCCCACCCACCTTGTCGTTCGACAAAAAAGATACGCCGTGAGTTCCCGTTCGTTTCGTTGATCCAACTTAGCTGACGACGGCTACCAGTGACGCGCGTATGAAGTTGAGACCTCGGCAGGTGCAGCTACGACAAGGATCTTCTGAGCAGGAAAATGGGGCAACCGTCCCTCCTGCAGAAGTCGAACAGCTAGGTGAACCTGCCAATCGCCTGCCTTCACCACAGCCGAGCACTAGTGGAAGAGTGGCAAAACGAAAATCTTGCGCTTGAAACATTCATGCTTAGTACTTCGCGCTTGCCCTACGACTTATACCCTTGGTCCATACACATATATCATTTACTCACCAACATTCATAATTGGTACTTGAAGGTTGCCCTACAGATGTTACTTTACCCTCAATCCATGTAGTACATGTATTACTCACAAGTTGTGTATTGCTATACTTCGCAAACAGTAATTCAGGATGACGTCTGCGCGTCCAGTTATCTCTGGACTCAGAGCCGGTGTCCCCAGTCTGATTTCGTGCTGTGCAACACGTTCAGCCAATCGATGATCAGAAAACAAGATAGATCTCGCACCGGTCAACTCAGCCCCAAGATCTACCCAACTGTTACAGTAGCCTCTCTGTTTCGCAAGTCATCATTCTCCCAGGTTATAAAGCAGAGACGAGGCTTATCTTTCATACCTCGTCGTACGGCTAACCCATGATATTTGGTGGTGAGTAGTGTCAACTGTAACTCATTCAGAAGACAAGCAAGCCGTGAACGACTGACAGAATGAGGCTGAGAGCTATTTGAAGCTGCTTTCGATTCGGTTCATATATAGATTTCTGGGACTAGATAGAGAGACAAAGGGAAGGTTCGACAAAGAAAAGTACAAAGATCTTTATGTAGTTAATTGTGCTTAAGCCTTAAGAACTCTCCGTTTGATAAGTACGAGGCTTTCGGGATACAAGAAAGAATATTAATGCCGCTAAATCAAAATGCACGCATTGAAAGAGACGTCAAACCACAGGCCCCAAGGAAGGAAGCCCGCACCAAAGCCCATCACATTCGTCCGCCCAATCCGCCATGGAAGACCTAATTATGTACCTAGCGATGGGGATGAAAGGGGAGCAGGACGCACAACAAATAAAAAGAGCACAAATACTACATGGAGTGGCACGATACAATAATAAAAGCAGTCGCAAGTTGTGTCCGAGTTTGGGATTTAATGAAGGGACGAAAAAAAGAAGGGGCTCGAAACTTGCAGAGCTGCGGGATACGTTTCGTTCACCGCCCTCCTCTAAATAAAGGACGCGCGATATCGCCGCGGTCATACGGCGATGGGGACTGCCTTCGTCTCTTCCTTCTTCCCTCCCGCAGCCTTGGCCTCGTCAATCGCCTTCTTCGCAATCTCCTTCTGCTTCTCGATGTCTTTAAGCTTCTCCTTCACATCTTGCGGCTTGTTAAATGTGACGCTTCTGTGATGGCTGTGGGCGCCCATACTCCCTGTCTCTGGCGTCTGCACATTAATTAGGGGTCCAGTCGTCGACAGGCCACGGTGGAATGTAGACGGGAGGACCCTGCCATCAGGGTGTTGGAAGGGGCAAGAGGCGCGCGTGCAACCTGCACCGAAGCGGCATTGCTGCGCAAAGTGATTTGTCTTTGCAGGATGCTGGTACGGGCAATTTGGGCGTGTGCAAGCAGCACCGAAACGACATGTGACGGTGTGCTGAGGAGGCCCATTAGCGGTGGTTGGTGCTACTGCTGGGGTATGAGTCGTGCCTGCACCTGTTGATGGTTAAGTTCGTGCAACTTTCGTAGAAAGATCAAGAGATGACATACCAGGGTGAATGACAGCGGGGCTGACGTGCGACTTGATGCAGTCCTTGTCTTTGCAATCCTTGCCCTTCTCGCACGCCTCGGTACTGAGTACAACGCCGCTCTCAGCAGTAGCAACAGGAGACGGGTGGGAATACCGGCACTGCGAGTTAGTGCACTTAATTCCGAATTTACACAGTGTGGGTGACTGCGGGCGTTCGGGAAGGGCGTACGCTGGTTTTGGAAGTGCATTGGATGGCGTGGCGCTTGCAGGAAGGGGAATGGGCGCCGCTATTGGTGTGGGCTGTGCTGGTTCAGGGATTACCGGAGTGGGAACCGACACAGGTGTGGGCACTTCCTCAATGGATGGTGGGGCAGGTGACGAGCCTATATGCGCACCCCGTGGACCTCCTCGCCCTCGACCCCCTCTTGCTCCACCCCGACCTCTACCATTCACCCCATTCTGCTGAAAGCCATGTCCATTCACAGCCGCGCCACCATTGAACATCGCTGCATCCCCACCCTGCATTGGGTTGAACCCAGGCACACCCATAGCGGGGTTAAGCATACCCATCGAGTTTGCCATCTGTGCCATAAGAGCCATTTGATTTAGCATCATTTCTTGTAGAAGCATCGGGTTTGCCTGCATCCCCACACCGACACCCATGTCAGGCATCCCCATACCATTCGGGAAGCCCATCATCATGCTCGGGTCGGGTGAGGTGTTTGTGATGTTATCAATGCGCGCTTGAACTTCATCTCTCCCACTTTGGAAGCGTGGAACTGGACCTGGGCCGCCAACGCGGTCAAGTAGACTGCGTTGGGCGGGTGGTGGGTTCTGCATAGCTCGAGGGCCAGTAGGTAGGTCCGTGCGTCGAGACTTTGTTGGATGAGTAGATGGTGAGGGCGAGCGGAGACGCTTTTGAGAGGTGGAGGAAAGAGAGGTGGAGGCAAGAGTGGAAGAAATGGCTTGTTGATACAATGGTGCTCCTGCGCGAGGACCATTAGGTAGCCGGCGCGCAGGCTCGCTAGAGGGCGGATGGATGACAGGTTTCGATTCATTAGGTGGTTCTACAGGTGTTGAAGATACAGCAGATGGCGCTTCAGATTCCGGCGCGCCTTTGGCAGCTTCTGCGAAGAGCCAGTCTGTAAAGCTGGGATCTGATGGCATTGTCAACATGTTACAACGTGCAAAATACTGAAAAACAAACCGAATTCTGGGCCAATTACTGGAAGCATAGTCAGTATTGGAATCAGGAGCGTGAAAAGGTCACTTACAATCCTCGAGTTCAGAAGTTATTTGTGCTGTGCGACACGATAAGCCAGTGTCAGTAAGGAAGCTCTGGATGCCACATACCTGCAGTTTTGTTGTTTATAATCATAATAGTGATATATTCCGCCATGACAGGATCTATTCCAACAGTGAGCATTGAAGACCCAGCAGCAAACAAGACTGAGCGCTCACCAGCATCGGGACTGAAATTCCGAGCTGTGAGTTCATCCTGAATGGATTTCTACGCGAAAAAAATTAGTTGGGGTAAGAACAACAGTAGTAAAGAACAAACACATACTTGTAGAGCGGATGCACGGTCAGTTCCGATGATAAGGCCGAAGGGCATAGTGGAATGAGTGTGACAACGACGAAGACAGCGACTCCAGCAAACTCCCGCTACTGTCTCAAACATGACTAAGCAGATTTCTTAATTAGGCCACCTGCCCCCGGTGCCGATCCCAAAACATGAACAAATTTGCGGAAAGTCTGGGTCATCAAAATTAATGACTCTCTGTGTATCGTGACTCGTGGATACTAATCCTACGACGCGTTGGTTCACCCTGCACGCTTGAGACGCAGATACATGTTTTCGTCACTGGGAAATGTGTTTCAGTGCAATGTACGGGGCATAGACTACCTATAACGTGTCACCCAGCTCTCCACGGACCTTGGGGATGGTGACCTCTTCATGGTGTGTCTCCGTTCGCATCAAGGACAACATAAAAGACCTGGTATCTCTTTCTATCTTAATCTGATCCGCTACTGCCACGATACGACTCTCAAGAGCGATCCCTCGCACAGGTCACCGTAATCGACTCTATCGACGATCCACTTTGTCCGCTTCTGGGATATTGGAGGATGTTCGTGCTAAATGAGTCCAACGAGATATACCCCTCCTACAGGGGTTTTCAATGGTCTTGCGCATCTTGCAAGCAGGAATCTCGGCGATGAGAAAGTTTGTGTGCACAAACCCCTGATCAAGGTCGAGGCGTCGACAGTCAATCTTACATTGAGTCGTGTTGTCGGCAAGGTGATGCACATGTTTGATACCGATTTGCCCCAGTCTGAGTGAAGGGCCTGGCATATCTGACCGGCCGTTTAGTTTGGGTATTTGTATTAGCATCTGCAAGCTGAGCGTTCGGTGATGTGACGCATACATCGAATCTCATTACCACTCATGAAACAGAGAAATCTGGGGTCTACTGTCTGGATGCTATCCTAGGTATCGATGGTGTTTGGGTAAGGCGGACGCAACTCCAGAACCAAAGACCGGACGGTGCCGTCGGAGTGTAGAGCACTCCGGCGCCAAGGAAATCAAAAAAATATCGCTTGGTCCCTCGTCCTTAGCAAAACCGGTGCGTGGCGTTCAAACGTGAACATCAAGAAGCTCGTCGAACGTGTTCCCTTCGTTTAAATAGCGTGTGGCGCTGATCACGAGCCTCTGGTCGCAGGTGACTTGAACCACGCGGCTGAGTGCTGGTGGACTGAATGTGGTTAGGTTTGCATAGTACTGCATCAGACTCATCTGTCAATATGTGTCCCGTCGAGGTCGGGATCTCGCAATAAGCATGTTATTCAGGGGAAGTAGGGCGAACGGAAGGAGCTCACCATCAGACCTTGCCACGGTGTACCGGCACCGTTATTACCGGTCGTACCGTGCAAGGAAATGCATAAACCCAGCAGAGACTCTTTCAGCCTGAGCATCAGCAAGGAACTTGAGCCTCATTTTGTTAGTGCGCAAGCTATGTGAACTGACTCAATCCAGTTCATCCAGAAATGAATGCGATCGATCGCACACCGCTGCTGTACTGTCTGCTTCTGCGGCTACGACATGTCCTGTAAGGAGAAATACATCCACCAACGAGGGCGGCCTCCTCTACGGCCATCATGTCATACTGCTGGTGTTTCCGCTGACTGTGAGTCCGTAGGAAGATGATATGACGCCAACAGGTAGAGCCATTCATGGTAGGTGTAGAACTGTGTAGAATTGACTCGTGTGTACCGTGTTTGCAATTCATCCAGAAGAATATTAGCACGCGTGCGACTCGCCGGGGATATTCTCGTCGAATTTGACAGTCACAGATCACCTGCAAAATGGGATCCAGTGGGCGGTGTGGATGGTCAGAGTAGGGAAATGACGACCGAGAAGGCGATGGTCGCAATGCTTGTGCTTAATGTTAGAACCGTTGAAACGGCGGTCGGGGACTAACCGTGATTTTGGAAACTGGAATGTCCCTCCCGCCGCCGACGTAGTTAGAGCACTCGATGTTGCGGGCGACACAACAAGCGAGGGTTCACGCCTAGGAACAGTAAAGCAGTGATTCATTATTACTTTCCTATAAAATAACATGCGTCCCCCACGTAATTTTAACACCGCATTTCCGGAGAGGTTAGCCGTGCAGGGTCACCTGGTAAAATGTGCACAATAAATGACGTATCATCCTGAAACATGAAGAGGCAGTGTATGGTGTACCTTCACGGAGATCCCTTCTGGAACACGGGCAGAGTCCATGAACCCTCAATGGACTCATACATAATCCAGGGCTTTTCATGGCTTTTCCGAGGTGCAGGCAAAAAAAAATTAAGGTCCGGTGGGCGCATCAGAGAAGACTACACCTGCCGCAGAGATGAACATATAGAATTTAATACCGTCCTCACTACGATCATACATTAAAACGACTATGAGAAAATCAGCAAAGCTGTACCCGCAGCATATTCATGAGGGCACACTTACTTCAAGGTGAAAATTGAAACAATCATCCGTTTGACCATTTATGATGTCGGGCATCTACCCAGCCCTTTACGCCTTCATTGCAGGGTCCACCACCGCCATCGCTATCAAGGCGCGAGTAGTGTCTGCTTTGCCTCATGCCCGCGTCTTCACCAAGGAATCGAACAAGTCCAACGTGAGCGAATTTCAAAGGGACATGAATAGACCGCGATTCAGAGTGGCAGTACTCACCCTTTTGAAAATACTCCTTCGAACCAGCGTGTAATGCACACCAAACCGCGCGCATGATAGGCCAAAATGAGAGGATACCGGGCATATCTATCATCCACAGTCTGACATCAGTGTAACATTGCATAATTGCGCCGTCACACGTGTCTGTAACGGCTATTCCCAAAGTCTCGCCGCAATCATTACTGTTCAAGGCGCCGATTACAAAGGACAGTTCTTGTCCATAGTGGCCGGATCTTCCACCGAGGTATTGAAATTCGGCCCGCACTATAGATACTTAAAAGGCTCTGCAAAACCATTAGACGCAACACCCCGCTGCGCCGAGAATGAAGGAAATATAGTACGGCACTGCCTCTTGCGCCCCCCTGACCGAAGTATCTTTAGGGAGACAATACGGCGTTACAGAAGGGGAGATCATCTGTTGTGCTCACAAGACCCGAAGTCAGCAGATGCTTTCCGGTCTAAGCGACGGTGAACCGGTAACATAAAAACAAACAACAGGTTTTCCGACTTTCCTTCTGTATAGGACAGATCTAGAGACTCCTGTCTGATCTCATCATATTCGGGGAAAGGGCGCTGAGGCACGAGGTGTACATGTCCGCCAATAATTTGAACAGGCGTGAATGAAGTGTTGAAGCTGGTTTTGTGACCGTAAAAACTAACACCGGCGAACACTAAGAATATCCCACTCACAATACGCCCACAGTGTCTGCGCACTCTATCGCCAGCCTCATAACGAGATGTGATAAAAGCCCTGTATGGTGAATCGATGAAATCCGATCAGTCTTAGCTCTGCAAAGAAGTTCTGCCTGCATGACGTCGCTGCCTGTATAACGTTGCTGATCTGATCAAGGTTTATGGTGTGCCCCGCCTTGTCATTGGATCATGTCGATCCGCATATCGTGCAGTCTCTGGCAGGACTCCGATTAGTGCTCGAGGCAAGATCGACAGCCAGCTCGTTCGATCACATGCGGGTTGCACTACTTCTGAACTTGCCACGGGCGGACCCCCTTGAGTCAACACACCTTCGAGGCGTCCGTGATTCAGCAACTGGCTTCCCTATCATGAAACGTTCCTCGGCTCGAGGCCTCGCGATGATTGACTGGAAGACAACGTACGTATGTAGTAAATCTGGTGCTTCAAGGGCAAACGGAAAGAACGTACATATGTAGTAAATCTGGTTCTTCAAGGGCGAACTGCATTATGAACATCCTTCTTTCGGCTAGTCTGATTCTCTGAGAGCATGATGATGACGGATCAGACGCTGGTGTTTCATTCGGCCGATCAGAAAAAGCTAGGTCTGAGGTTTTGTCGGTTATCGTCGGAACCGCCGACCTGAACCCTTGTACCCTTGAACGTGGCAAGCGCAGCCAATATGTCTCGTTTGCGCGAAACCTCATGATTACCAGCTGTTCGGTTAACGGAGAAAGGCGATTCAGTGATTTGCAGGGTCATTTTGGTGTAAAACATTCATCAAAACGTCAGGCTAGGATTGGGACCACATGCATATGGAGCCATAGGGATGGTATCAGATATCTCTCTAACGCTATCCGAGACGCGTGGACAATAAAAGTGTCCACATCGAAATGTGGAAAACATATGAAAGCTTTGATGTATCTTGTGGATAGGTGCACGCTGAGATCTTTGTAGGACGAGTGGCAATTAACCGACGAGTTTTGACCCCTTCAACGAGCCACTTCGCAGAAGATCATTTGGAATCGATCGCCAGTACATATCTAACGAGCGCCATCGTTGAGGTTCAGGCAAGATAAGATGTCTTCGAATACGTTCTTCTGCTCCGCGGAACGCCCATGAGCCCCTCATAACTCCCCGCGGTTTGCAGCCCTTACGAAACGAAGTGGATGTGACAAGGCAAAGTATTCAAGCGAACGAGACCGAGAGATTCATGTCGCGATGTGCACTGCTTGTAACTTGCACTTGAACGCCGGCTTCTGATAAAACAAGCATGAAAAAACCCATTTGACAGATAAACACGGGAGACTTTGGCAAACATCGATGGCGTGCTTTCCACCAGTGCAGCGCTGAGATACGACGATCAACATCAGAGGCCTACACTTTATTCACCGACCTCATTGTTCCGTCAAAAAACTTAATTTTCAAGAAATGACAACACGTACTGCGGTCAGCTCGATAGCCTATCCCAATGTAGAACGAGGGCGCGGTGTAGGTGTTGCTGATGCTACGTTTCCGAGGGAATCGCAAGCCGGTTTTGAAAATTGGAATTCTGAACGTGGCGCAGCAGCGTGATAGCAAGTTGAGCGGCATTCCGAAACAAGTTGTTTGCGAAGAATGAATGATTTGAAACTGCGTTATTCGCGGGGTACAAGGCGTCACGCGTCAGGGAAGGGAAGGTTGGTTTACGCCAAGTTCGAGCGCTGAACGTTGATTTGCAATAAGTAAATGACTCGAAAAACACGAGGCTACGAAAGTTGCGTGGCATAGCGGTTCGAGTTGCTAATTACGCAGGGCTTGACCATACATTGTTTCTTGGTCTGCCATCTGCACTGGCTGAGCAACTTCTAGAAGCGTCAATACTGATAGCCGCCAAGATGGGATGTCAGTCTCGTTGATACTCATTGCCTCTGCCGTGCACGTCTCGACTCCTAGTCTCAGCCATCGAGACAGGCAGAGTGCATGTCGCAGTTTTTGAGCTCTTTTGGGAGACAGACGGGCACGGAACCTAAAGGTAGTGAGACGGTCTAAATAGAGGATAGACTTGGGATAGACCTAGTTTTGGAACATTCTGATATGTACGTTGTTCTTTTTTTGTTCTCTGAGCGCTGAGCTTTGTGTGTGGTAGTCGTGGACGAGCTCCAAGTAGTACATAAGTGGACGAGTCGGCTCTTGCGCAGACTGCCAAGTGATCCACTAAGTTCGTTCACATTCCTATGTAAGATAGATCGACGGCAAGTACTGAGTACTGAAGAACATGCGTGTGTGCTTTCCGTGCGTTCTATAATTTGTTTGAACTTGTTTATTAAAGTAACATGTGGTGTTCAATCCGCGATCCGTCGGTAGTGTTTACGTTGTAGTAGTCGTATCATGTTGTGTTAATTCGCCAATCCAACGTTTGCCAAATTTAAGACCTTAGTCGATGAGAGACTCTTCTAAAAGCCGTTCCGACCACGAGTTCGACCGTTCCCATGACCTCGTCATCAGATGGAATGTTCTCCAGTTGGCTTTCTGTTCTCCCAGTGCAGCGCCTCACTCGATCTCTTCCATCATCCACCAGATCTGTCAATACAAAACCCCGCAACAACGAACAAACGAAAACAATCGCAAACTCATCAGCTCGACCCACAGGAACGGCGAAACAATTAGCGTCGCTTTAGAAGGGTTTCACAGCACGTGAACAACACGCGAACGAGACAAGGCGGGCGCGTCCGAGTCAAGTGCTCGCGAACAATGAGTGAGATAAACAAGGACCCAGCCACCTGTGGATCAGACAGCGCCCACCAAATCGCTGAAAACGGATAAGTAAATGATGAGCTCAGAGCGCCACAAGCGGAGGCACAAGGGGCAACATATGCCCGTATTGATCTTCCAAACACTTGATTGGAAGAAAACCTGTGTTCCTTGGCACGTTCTATACCCATCAAGGGAGCGCCTATTATAATCTTAACGCTGATACAGGAAGCCTCGAACACTTGTAGATGTACTCACATTGAGTCAAGGGCATTAAATTGCGGCTGGGCGCTCATCGATGCAGCTTAGGATCTGAGTACTTGTGCTAGTGTTTTAGACACAGTGTTCGGTTTTAAACGCTACCGATCAGCTCGGTCCGTGACAGTGGTTCGCCACTCTTCGCGAGCGGTCATTGATGGTCGCAGGGCGGGGGTCGGTTCGCAATCCCATATAAGTAAACCACGTGGAATATAGTTGAAACTTACATGCAGTGGGCCTTGCAACATATGATCCAAGACGACCGTTGAGCCCACAAAACGTACTCCACTGACTTGCCAGCTTGGCACAAGTACATAATATACATTTATTTGTCAAGTGGCTCAGGAGCAACAGTGCAGATTTATTGCAGGGTCGAGTCAGCTGATAACGCTCTTGAAGCTTGAATATTGAACGCGCACCGTATCGTGGGTGTCTTGATCTTGAACGAGGGTCTCGTTCAGGGCGTTATGAGGCACAGACGCCTGATCCTGGGCTTGTGTGACTTGGTACCGCGGCGCCGATGATTGTATCTTACGTCAAAGATATTTGGGTCGAGAAGAAAAGTATCACGAATCAAGGCAGCATGTACGGTACTTACGTTCCTGTGAGAGCACAGCAGAACGGAGATAGTAAGATAATCCGAGTCAGACGCAGAGTGCCTACCAACTTGCGCTAGTACTGGAAGTCAGATGTTGATGCGTACCGAACCTGCACTCCCATTGTAGTAACATAGGTCCAATGTTAGGGCCAGGACGTAGAACTCGAAGCCAGTATCCGAAAAATCGATCTCTGTTCATCAGCCGCCGACGGTCCGCCATTTGTGGGGCGACTGGGGAAAACGCTGGTTATGAAATCCACGTGCAGGATGCCCAGGTCCGAAGAGATCCGAAGTTGCCGCGTCAAGTCCAAGGCAGCCGCAGAAACCTCCACTCACAAGTCTGGATCTTGCAAATATCACAGAAGATGAGGTCAAGAAAGAGGAGCGATGATGAAACAGCAGTTGCGGAATAAGAAACACCCCGCCTCCAGTAAACCCAGCCTCGGGTCAAACAGCTTCCCAGTTATCACAGATTTAAATAATCAAGTTCCTATCAAGCGCAGCGGAGATATAGAAGCCTATCCAGGTGGATTCTGTGGATCACCACACCCGCGCGCACCATATGAGCGTATCACAGCTGGGGGACCTAGCAAGAACACGCTGAGAAAGGCATTTCCGTGTTATATTCTTAGAGCTTTGCCACATTTCGCCTCGATAAGCAATATTTTCGCGTGGAGATGAATGATGGGCTACATACCTCCTTAAGTTGACAAGACATCAGCTGGAAGTAATCAAACGGGGGCCCGAGACGCCATCGATGGACCAACTCCCAAATGCGTCACAGTTCTTTTATCTTATCCCGGGCCGTCTGAGTCACTCTTGTGCGAATATTATGGTAGGTAGGCTATTAAGCTACGTCATGATCGGTATATGATCATCCATTTACGCTGGACAAGATGGAATTCCCATGTGCGCGCAGTCACAATAAATGTCTTTCATTCATGATTCATACTTGCGCCACATCAAAGGCCTGTGGTGGTGCTGTGGCTGCAACAGAACAACCGTGGCACGTATCATTCAATTGGAATGGCAGACACTGGAATCGCGGTGGCATAACCTGATTCAGGATGGTCGCTCCGTGATATCGGGATATAACGTGTGAGGTTCTGTCTCTAGTATTAGTGATGGTGACGAGCCCAGCTTAGCTGATGGCGCATCACAAGACGCCGATGTATGTTGGAAGGTCATGTCTCAGAGTCATGCAACCCCCGAGTTGCACTGCAGTAGGCGAATTATCACCGCAAGTACTGAAGGGGATGAAAGCATGGGTGATGCTCGCACGGAGCGCTATGTATAACGCCATGAGGCTTACTAGGCAGAGTATAAAGATGAAGGTTATAAGTGCCGTTAACTGGAAGCGACACGCGGCCGTCTATCTAGTGTAGCATCTAACTTTGAATAAAACTCCACACCCGTGGGGTGTGGCTTGGAAAATAGGAAAAATCTTCGTTGACGTGATATCTGTAGTAGCGAGTCGTTTACCATGTGAGCGAAAGCTATATCAATTACGTACTCACCTAAGTGGATAGGTTCGGAAGGGAGGTATCGGAAAGCCAGCTACGGATCGGGGACGTATTCGCGCAGAGAGTTGGTGAGCAGTGCCAGCCGCGGATCAAACCCATTAGGGGGGTAAAGCCGTCGCCTCTGGAGAAGGGCAGGAAGAGTAAAATGCTATTTCATGCGGATGAATGCTTCTCTCATCCGGATCATGATAAGTTACATGAGACAATATGAGAAAGCAGGCGTTCTTTGACCAGATAAAGGATTGTCGGGACAAAAGCAAGAGTTAACCGGGACGACAACGAAAATTTAATCGAGGCTGATCCGATGTCGCAAATGCTGTCCGGTATGGTACCACTGACCGGTGTGGACCCGGATATGTCGCAGAACTAAGAAGACTGCGGCAGTCTAGGAGGAACTGGAACTTTGCATTGTGCTGTGATGCCGGACCAAGCGAGGCATTGCCACCTTTGGCACGATGGCCCAGAAAGGTTGGCAAACCGGTTCGGGAAATGGCGCGAGGTTTTGAACCAGTGGGTGTGGAATTTAGTTTGGACGTTGCTCCGAAAGGCTGTTATCCCAAGGGCCACTGTAAGCGGATGGACATGTCATCACATCATTCGTTCTCAAAAGCGCCTACAAAGAGAAAGTTGACATATATATACACGCTCTGGGAGTGTTTGAAAGTTCGTTGAAATTTTCCATCCACCACTCGCTCTCAAGTCTTAACATCCAGCTATTCGCAGTTTCATAAGGACGGCAACGTTGCTCTGATCGCAAATAGAGCTTCTAATTCCCTCGAGGCGTTTTAGCGAGACATAAAGATTGGGCCCTTGAGCACGCAGTTGGTACACGACCCACCTGGAGAGAGAGGTTGAAATATTAGATTGTGACACGTTGGTAACACGGTAAGTGAGTGATTTCCATTTTGTAATTGTTCCTGGGGGGCGGGTATCGGTTCTCTTGATATAATATTAGGTAATTTTTTTGAGCAGAAAATTTAATTTCTGATTTTGCCTCGCGGCAACGGAGTCTTTTCGAAGGGGTGCAGTGACCTTGCAACCTTCGTATCCCAGGCTCATGGTTTTGGTTCTATTCATTTTCCTTCTTTGCTTTCACACTACATATATACCCGTCATTCTCAACTCCCGTTTTAACTAAACTCCCCGTTGTCTTTTCAGATTCACTACACTACTGCCCTCGCGATACCTACACACCGCTCATCATCACTATGGCTGCTGTACATGGTCCAATCGTACCAACTCATCCTTCCCCATTTCGGAATGCCCAGAGCGTTCCCCATTCTCGTATGGGTTACCATCCAGCTCCTTCAGTGAGTTATTATAAGCGCTTCATTGCTATGTTCAATTTTTCAACTTTGGAACACATAGGCGCCACCCAAACCCCAATCCACTCAGCCTACTACTCGTCACTCTGACCCTTTCTACGGACACGAGCAGGCCTCGCGGATGTGCGCTCGCTTTATTACCCACCTCTTCGCTTGTCCCGAGTACCCTCCATCGTCATCCAACTCCCAGGTCAAGTTGCCCCATTTCATCGCATACGCTTTACATCGCACGAAACTCCATGCTTCGGTCACCTTCGCCGCCCTCGTGCTCCTCCAGCGCTTGAAGGCTCGCTTTCCCACCGCTCGGGGATCTTCGGGCCATCGCCTATTCGTGTCCGCGTTCATGCTCGCTTCCAAGGTCATATGCGACGATACTTATTCTAACAAGTCATGGAGTATCGTAGCCCAGGGTATGTTTCAGTTACGGGAGATCAATCAGATGGAGCGGGAGATGTGTCAATATCTGGAGTGGGAACTCAACGTCGATCCAGTAACGCTCAGGGAGTTTGAGGAAATGGTCAAGAAGGATTTCGTAGGTTCCGGTCCCTATCCTACATATATTCTCCCCTCTACCTCTAAAACAACGCCGCCCCCCACCGCCAATCCCTTTCCGCCCCCTCCGACAGGCTCGACCCCTACGCCCTCTTACGGGCACCGTTATCCCTCTCCACCCAAGCCCGCATTCCCTCCTACCAACTCTACATACATCACGCCCCCGACGACGCCCGACACGCCTTCGCCTAGCTACTCCACATCAACATCCCCGGCCTCAACCGCGTCGCCACCAACGCCGCCTGGCATGGCGGATTGTACCGCTCGCATCGTCTCCGCGTCGTCGTCTCCAGGTCTATCAAAACATGAGCCTGTACCAGTACCGCCGCCATCAAAGCACAAGATGTTCGCTTTCGCATCGCCGGCTGTTTGGTAGAGGTGTAATTTATTGGGTGGATCGTTGCTGTTGCCTTTGTTGCATTTTTTTTATCAACACTTACACATTCGTTGACGTATTCACCCGTCTCGATGACGCTAACATATCCACTTTCATCGCAGTCGTCACGATCGGTCGCGGTGTGCTATTTACCACAGGACTATCTATACCCCCTGCAGCATCATACTTGGCCCGACGTGGGACCTGTGCTTCATATACTGCATCATCATCATGTTGTGTCAATAGTGCATTACAGTATTTCATAGGCATATGTACAACTATACAGAAGAAAAAAATGCCACAATCGCTTTGCAATCTATGAGAAGAACTCAAGCCTGATGAGAATCCAGACGGATCAAATGCCCTGCCTCGAGGTATCTCTCACCAAGCGACAAGTTGACATGTCCCCGACTGATCGCTTCCATACAGATTGTTCCTTCACACACCCCCGAGCTATCCCGAGTCGTACGACACAGCGGCTACTTACGATGATATGAACACTCTCGTTATTGCGATACGACAAGCTCCGCCGGAACCGATCCCAGTTCAGGACAATACAGTTTGACAAGCTCTGAGCGATCTGCATGCCGTTCTTTGTCGAACTTAAGCATGGCACAAAGAGAGTCTTTGAAGCGCCACATTCCAGGGACGTACTTCCTCGTTTAGTCTACACAAACTGAATGCCTTATCCGAGCGCTAGCTGCAAAGTTCTATCAGACGTTTCCGATGGAAAACTTCATATGCCCAGGGGCTGTACACGTTTTTTTTGGGGATAACATTGGTACCTCTCAATTCTCCCGCACGCCACCTGTTATGGGAAGCAACTCGCTCGCAATGATTGGAGTTGGCTTGTTGTTTATCTCCGGCGTTGCGCCCAGTGGTCCTGCGACACGGTCTGGATCCCGGATATTGGCTAGTCGCTAGTGATCTTCCTTTCATTGCATTACGCCCAAGAAGATACATGTATCTCAACAGCAAGTACTACAGCGACTTATGACTAGGAACGAAATATTTATCATGTGTCTGTCACTACTTATCTCACAATTGTCAACAGAAAACCGCACGGGTGCCATCAAAAATGTACATACGAGATAAACACTGACATGGGCTTTGACACATGTAGTCTGCTATCGGCCCAAGAAGTTCATTTTTGTCTATTAAAGCTTCTCGGTTAACCGAGATAGCAGACGTGGCTGTATACGGGTCACGTCGTATATGTGGCTGGTGAGGAGCCCTTGCCTCCTATTAGCTCAATATCAATCATGGCAGGCAGACCCCATCCTAATACCGTCCATTTGATGCCGCCGCACTTTGACCAGGCTGGATCTTGCAGATCGCAAGGCTAATCTCGACAGAGAATTGCATCTATCGTAATCTTGGTCCTCAAAGTCCAGGGGCCAACATGCTGTAGCCTCATGCCTTGTTCTGATTTGGTAACCCTTGGTGCGGCCTTCTCCACAGGGTGGCGTGCATGCCGACACTGTGAGTTCATTCTTTACCTGAGTCACTGTTCAGATGCCAAAGTTAAGTTCGAGCATATAGATCATAATGCTGTCGAAGGGGCACAGTACACGAGTATTCGTCCTATGCGATCTTCTGCTTGATGCCTAACAGACACGAGGTCGCGGTGCGCAGAGTACGACACGGCGTTCATTGGTTTGTCTGGAATGTTTGTTGCTATGATCTTGGCTGCAGTTTAGGAGAGTCCAACTGCGGTTTGTGGAATGTATGCACCTTACCATTACTCCGCGGTATTTCTATTGTGTTTGCTTATTTTCACATTTCAGCCGAATAGCACTATGATGGCGCCAGATCGAAGTATCACCTACGTGAAGTTCACACCGTGCCGTGGCTTGCACCCCAATCTAATTCTGTGCGCACCGGAGCATAACGCACTGGTCGAAGGCGTCGCAATCTCGCTGCGAAGGGTGTACCAGCCATCTGTCAGAGAACTGATGTTATCGGGCATTGCTGTGGGTCGGTATGATGTACTGGTCAACGACACTGTAATCTCACTGCGGAAGTGTACTGGCCATCTGCCAAAGAGCTGATTATATTGTGCACTGCTATGTGTCGGCTTCCGTTGGAGCAGTACATCTGTGGTGATGTGCCTTACACCGGCGTGCGTACAGAATCGTGGTTTGAAGGCGCCGATGGTCACCACCTTCTACAATCAACTCTCGTTTTCCGGCACTTGATGAGATGCTGCATTGTTGGAGTGTGGGGGATGTAGGCTATGATGTTCTGTGAACAGGTATAAGTGTGTACAGGTTTCGACTGATGTGACTTCCTCGAGTATGTTTTTTCCACTTGCAGGGTCCATTGGATATGCCCGTGACGTTAGTGCTATGTTACTGCTCTTCGTTTTCATACACGGGTCACTCCTTGTGAGAACAGATGAAAACAGAGGCTTTTTAGCTGAGTTCTGTGCTGCCTCTCGTTGCAGTCCAGTACGCCACTCGATAGCACATCGCTCTCCTATCTACCCATTGATCCCCTTGATCACAGAAGTGTTGCAAGGCGGTACTGGTCTCGGTCCTCTAGTATTGCCCGGGTAATCCTAGACTCGAAGTCCTTGCTAAAATTATCAGATCCGTCTACCCCTCCAATCCTGCACCCTTTATTATCACACGTTTGTATCCTGTCTTGGGAAACACCGAGGAAACACCCGCTTAAATCACCAGATGCCTGATACATTATCTCTATAACGGGTGCACCATCACGCAGTCTCGGCGGCCCCCCCTTCGATGTCACTCTGACACACCAGCTGACCGGTGACCCTCTGATGACATCCGTCTGGAGATACCCTGGTCCCTTCCCCACAAATATATACGTCAGAGGCTGTTTCAGCTCTTGGAGCCTCTTATCTAGGATCGATAATCATTGACATCTTACTTAAGTTGTCTGGCTGTCGGTGCCACGTTCTGCGGAGAAGCTTCGAGATGATGGCGTTAGGCGCCGAGGATGACTGTCCTTGAAGGCTTGGAGACCGCAACGGTACTCCAGACTCAGTGGTATGGAAGTCATACGCCTGTCATATGCCGTGTTTGGCTGTGTCTCAAATACATGAATCGGCTGGAACCAAGCTAGAACTGGTAGTTTGTTGTTGCGGTGCCTTATGAACATCGATCATATCAGATGCTCTCCCAATGTTCAAGCTTTTTCATATTTCCAGGAGCGTTCTGTCAGTGTCATTTACTTGACGACCAGTGCACATATGACTGATATCGATATCTGATCACTGATCGTGTCTTTCCGGTCCTATGTTTCTTCGAAGCTCTTATAGAAGACGATTGCGTCAACATATTCCTCACCCTCGCCGTCCTTCCGCCTCAAGCGACCAGCCTTGGGTATAAGTCCAGCCTTGGTAAAGTTCAGTGTCTCCCACAACCTGGAATCGTAGCGATCAGTGAAGCTCATACGCAATAACGACTGTCAAGACTCGCCTAATACTGGCGGCGTTATTATTATACACTAGGTTAAACACGCTGGCCTTGTACCCCAACGCCGGTCCATAGTGCAGATATGATTTAGCAAGTACACGCCCATAACCACTGCCACGTTGGGAAGGGGGGACGATAAACCCTGCATTACAGATCTACGGTGGCATGTTAGCGGTCGAGCCTAGTTCGTCTCAAATCACATGAAAGCCGCAGTCTCGGGTGAATACGATATATAATCCCTTGCCCAGCGGAAGCACAACTCACATGCGAAGATCTCCCAGGGTAGTTGGGTTTTACCTGTGTCACAGATTCCATGGAAGATGTTAGATTAGGGTGATTCAATAGGATCGCGACTGACATAGTAAAACCCTGCAACACACGCGTCCCATGTCCGCCCGTTGTTTGCAGCATCGAGACTTAGCTCGATCTCCCGCACGCCGTGCCGCTCGCTTTCAATCGCTGGCGGATCTCCTTTGCCAGCGATCGCAACAAGCACGTCTCCGCCGAAGAAGTATGTTCCGAACGCTGCGGGATCGCGGATATCTTCTTGTGGATACGTTAGGCCTTTATCAACTTCATTTGCAAAGATGGAGTGGAGGTAGTTAAATAGACCGGTTTGGTCGTGCTCCACCGCGGACCGATCGATGTGATGTATGGTCACAAAGGATTGGGCCCTGGGATCTGGTTTTGCCTGGGGACTGTCCCATAATGTAGTGGGCAAATAAGAGGTCCTCTGCGCTCCGCTGATGACTCCGTAAGCCGACATGATGCTGCAAAGCGGACTCAGACTTTGTACGGGATACGGGTGCGTGTAACCAGGAACTTAGACTACTTGTAGACATAGTACCATTTCGCTTCGAGAAGCAAGGTCGCACCTTCTGACCATGCTTTGTATCTTAATTCGGCCCGGATAAATACACCTACTATACTAGCCGGCTAGTGCTCTATGCTCGAAGGAGATGTACTCAGCCTTCCGGACGAGATAAAGTCAGTGCAGTCCAAGCGCAGTCCTCTTTGTAAAGTTAATGCGTTCTAGCGGAACCTTCTAAAAATTGCTGGTCTGCAGGAGCTCCCTATCATCACCAATCGTTACTGATAGCCCCCTCCCTATCCAGGACGGTAGTCGCTCTGTCTCCGTTCCTTCACCGCCTGATAATCCTTTCGTCACTCCGTCACCAAAAAAGACGTATCCGGGAATATAGCGGTCAACGAAGCTGTTCATAATATTATCCACGGCACATGAAGAGGAAACGAAGCACCCACGTCTTGACCTGATCATCCGTCATGCCTTCTCCGCCATTCTTGGCCTTCATATTGTGCTCTTGTTGTAATCTCCACTTGTATATGATAGATAGCTGTGCAGAGGAAGGCCCCTTTATCTTCAAAGAGTGAGTCGCATGCTAACGGTGCATCAGGAGCGAGGCGTCTACCTGAATGAAAGCATCCAGTGCTTTCCACCACTCCACGTATCGCTTTAATTGTTCGTTGACGACCAGTACGTCATCCACAGACACGAAGGTTTTCATGTCAAAGGCATTAGGCTCGAGAGTAGGGACAGGCTCTTTCCACCTTTCTTCGACAAGCTCTTCACTCGTAGGGAAAAATCCTACACACCATCCCTCCAGCACCACTACGTCCACGGGTCCTGTCACCGTCTCACCGTGAGATGCACGATCCCCCTGTCCATTAAACAAACTCTTGTCGAAGAACGGGATGTCGACAGTAGTTTGTGCATCTGCATCGTTGATCCTTTTGAGGTTCTTCAGGACCGAAGTGCCGAGAGGCACATCGTGCGTTCCTGGCTGTCCCCGTCCCTGAAAGAGGATATTGCGTGGATGGCTCTCCGCAAGTCTTGTGAGCCCAGAGTGCGGAAGATAGAGGTCGTCAATGGAAAGCACAGCAACAGAGAGGGCGTGTGGTGGACTGGCAAGATGTGCACGGAGGCGGGAAGTCAGGAAAGTCTTTCCGCTGCCCTGTGGACCTTGAACACCGACAAATAATGGGGCTGGTCGTACACTCGCCGGATATCGTGATCGATGTTCTTGCAATTGGTTGAGGACGTGTTCAGCCATGTGCTGCACAGCGGGCGGATGAGTTTCTCCACTCATCATGCGCAATCGTGAAGTAATCGCGCGAGAAAACGTAGTAATTGCAGCGTTACAAGATGCAGTAGATGTACTGCAAGAGCACTCTGGTCATGAGACGGTCCGGTCACATGGACACGCTGTCCTTGGAAAAATTGGAATTAGTATCTCACTCTTCATTGAAAGACCTGCGTACCAAACCGCTTGTGCGAAGACCAACAAACGTGGGAATAAGATCTTTGGCCCGTCAGTGGAAGGTCGTCGACTGGATGACTCACCGGACTATGTCTCAATTGCAGAGCCACGATATATAACAGTAATATCAAACGTTTAGATTATCAGCGCTGTAGATCCATATCGTAACGACGCCGCTGAGAACTTTGCGGACGTGAAAGTCATGGAAACTGTACAGCAATAACATAGTCCTCCATTACGATCCAAAGTCTATAAGTGAAGAGAAAGTTTCCGCATCTCAAGAAGCAGTAAATAGTATCTATTTGCTCCCGCCGTAACGTGCCTTGCGTCCTATGTCGAACGGAATGTACTTGTACTTGATCATGTGCCTGACGAAAACGATTAGAAGTGCACGATCGAGGGATGTACATACTCACTGGATTTGCCGACGCATTGTCAATGCGAAGAGAACACAGAAGTAGACTACAAGGATCGGCCAGTAGACTGGTACATCGAAGACCTCGGACACGGTGCAGAAGAGTGATATGAGAGTCGCCCTTGTTGAACTTAGCCTATGGAAATCGTATATGGTCAGTGACACGAAAAGGGAACAATGCTTATAACGCACCAAAATTGCCATTCGGGGAGCCGCCTCACAAAAGGCCTAAACTCATCATCCCGTTGGGAGGGAAGCACAGGCACATTTTGATCGCCGCCCTCTTCTATCTCATCGGCAAGGAGATCATCTTGAAGTGAAGGGTCGAACTTGGGTTGCAGAAATGCAAGAAGCAAGTTCAAGAGGTAAATGGCCAATCCGTCTGTAGCCTGTTAAGCATGTTCCAAGCAATGAAGTACGAGCAGACTCACAGCAGACTACACATTCATCCAGGTACCGCAGTTATACTGGTGAGCCAAAGATCACATTTGCAGAGAAAATACACAGACCGATATACCACTGTTGACACGTCACTAGTCAGTTTCATCCTCTGCACATGGAATGGTTTGAAATTTACCCCCTGGGACAGCACAATCCTAAGCATGAAGAGCGCCAGCAGACCCAAAGTCGCTAACCATCGCTGAAGAACGTGAGGAGTCCATCGGTCCAGAGTTTGTTGGTATTGGCGCTGGAACTTCGAGAACGATGCTTGCGCAGTGTGAAAAGGGGTTGAAGCAGGTTCATCTGAGGACATCATCTTTACAGGAATCGTGACGAGGGTGAAAACCGAGGACCGTGAATGACTATGTATGAATTTTGTTGGTTTTTGGTGCAAGTCGTCCGATGTCGAACTTGCCGCAAAAGGAGATTTCAAGCGGCGAACCAAATTATCCATATCAGACATTTAACAAAGTGATTTTTTTCGTTTCTGTAAAATAATGATAGATAAATCTAAAGTCATAGAAAGTAATAAGAATCGAGTTCGGGTTCTTCTTGAAGTGATTTAAATTAAAAGAGTCCCTGTGTTACACCCAGCCTAAAGGACAAACGGCACAACGGCTTTCCTCTCCTTGGGGTACTCGGGAAAATTCTTGTGGTACCATCGGTGACCCTTATATGCCCGAGGAATCATGAGCAAAACTTCCGACCAGAGGAACAACCAAGGGGGTTGGATGGTTTCTGGGAGCGACATGAGAGCAGGCAAAGGGGCAGCAGCTAATGCATAGCCGAACCATTCTGCCCACTCGCAGAAGTAGTTTGGGTAGGAGATATATCGGTAGAGGTAGCCATGGGGGATTGCATAGTGCTCTTTCCCTATTTGGTTCTCGTTGCGTTTGCCTTTCGCTTTAGCATTACGGCGGATATTAAGAAGCACTTCATCGTGCAAAATGTTTCCCGCGAAGCCACAAGCCCAGAGTAGCATCCCAGCCCAGAAACATGGACGAGAGAGGGCACCCGTTAGAAACGCAGATGCAGCAGGAGACGAGAGGTAAGTACCCATCAGAGCACCGTTCGCAAGATTGAACACGATAGCGTTGAGGGGAACAATGATGTGCGACTTCGAGCGAGATGGCGTTCGCAGAGGGGAAATTATTGCACGGTTAAGATAATGGAGAATGAATATGCTAGAGAGGATGACCTGGGGGGTGGATATCGGAGACGGGGATATTGCCAAGGGCGCGCTGTATAGTGCGGCGATGAATGTGATGGGAGAGACTAGCTCCATAATAATCCATGACTTGATTCCATCCACGACGAAGACGCTGTCATTGGATGGAGCAAATCTTCCGAACGGCGCATCGATGAAAATTTGAACTGGACAAATTATGGCTGGGATGAAAAAGAACCATTTTATTGCCGCTGGATTCGAGTTATAAGGTTCGATATACGTGCAAGCTTTAAGCGCTCTGCTCACTGTCATACAAAGGTTTGGACTGCATGTCGTCGTGACGAAACAAAATGGACATAAGGGGTCATGACATTATGCTGACTAAGCATTCCTAGACTTGGTTTCTCGCTCTGACGCAAGCACAAACTGTGCTTGTCCTCAGACCTCCTGGTTGCTAAAACACTGATAAGTTCAGTGGCTATTGTCTCGCCAGGGCAATGTTAACTAATGGGCAAGCTGCATCTTAAACACACTCCCGCTGAGGAGGCCGAGCGCGCTCTCCGCAAGGCTCGTAAAGCCGCAAAGAAATCAAGGAGGCGGTCACATCTGTCGGAGGAGGATAGAGACTCTAGCTCTAAACGGAGACGTCGAGGAAAAGAAACTGATTCTTATCTTGACGAAGATGTCTACGGCCCTCCGCCTCCCCCGTCATCGTCATCCGCGCACAAACCTGACTATGACACCATTCTTTCTGAGATGGAAGACGCTCGCTTTAGGGAGAAAATGTGGGACGCTTTACAGGATGATGAACGGCTGGATGCTATAGACGCTAGATTTAACGATTACGCCCATGTTCCCAATAGATGGCGGACGAATGCAGCCAGCGGTGGAAGTCCTGTGGACGAAACGGATATGGACCCGCGGTTTATGGACGATGACATGTACGCCGAGTGGATTCGAGAAGGGATGTGGAGGTTTGTTTCTCAGCTGCGAGTAGTTCCTTGCAGTTGCACTGAGTGTCCCAATCATAGGCGACAGCACGCACAACAACACGAAGAAGAAGCACGGAGGAAGGCGGAAAGGGCAGCTCGTAGAGCTAAGAAGAAGGAAATGGAAGCAGAGACGGCTAGACTTGAGAAGGCTGCGGAAGAGCGAAGAAAGCGGAAGAAACGAGAAAAGGAGAGTGGACGAGAGGAGAATGTTCGGGCAGAGTATGACAAAAAGTGGATGGATCTCTTGGATCCCAACGCTCGGCATGGCTCTTTGCTTTCCTTTGGAGACATACCGTGGCCACTATTTGTGCCCATGACGCACTCAGATACCGGTTCAAACTCATCCTCAATCACACTGGAACACTTTACGGCGACAGCAATCTCTGCATTCCTGATACCAGTTTCCACAAACTTTGCACTCGCTCAGGCCGCCGGTGTTTCTCTCCCTACTAGTGATCATGACAAGAAGGAGAGGAAAGAGAAACTACGGGAGACAATGCTGCGGTTTCATCCGGACAAGTTTGAAGGACGGGTCATGCGGAAGGTCATCGAGACGGACAAAGATAGAGTAAGGGAAGCTGTGGGGCAGGTGGCTCGAGTTCTTAATACTCTGATGCAGGCATAGATTGAGGACAGTGGTTCGGTTGGTATCACATGTACTTGTGGCATAAGAAACTCATCAATGCTTCAGCTTATACAGAGGCTTGTGCTCCGAAACTAGGTGATCGCAACTTCTCGCACCGTGAGGCAAGCTTGCCTCAGAAGTTCGCATGCCGAGTATGTTCTCGTTGTACTGTCAGCATTTGTAAGAGTGAATGTCCGCATGATTACCGGTCTGCGCATTCAAACATTCATGGCTAACTGGCTCTCGCGGTTGCTTTTTTTCAGGAGATGAGCATTGTGGTCATCTCGAGTCTCATCATGTTTCGCACACGGGCGCCTTGAAATTTCTCTTAAACGTGCCATCGTGTGACGTATCAACTGTCAGAATCGGTCGGATTACCGAGCAAAGTATGTTTCCACCTCATTCGTGGAGAAGTTCACTGACAAGTAGTAATTAAATTTGGCAAGTGACCTACGACACAAAGGTCTGGGTGTGATGAAAAGTCTTCGAGCCTTTCGCCCATTGTTTGCTCAATACTGAATCTGCGTAGAGTTGATGGCATATAGCATTGCTAAGTTCGCTTGCGCTACATACCGAATGGTCTCTTTGGGAGGACGATGGTTTGCGAAAGCGCATAATTGACACAGCCCCTTTCCCGTCGTCTTGGTGTGTTCTGTTTTGTGGGGGTTCTCTCGGATCCGCATGATCGCGGCTGTCGGGTGTACGGTGTTCTTCATTATCCTGCATTGGTGGGACTATCCTATTTTTTGCTCCTCAGAATGTGACGCCGTGAATGGAAACCCTGAATCCTTGGTGGCCGTACATATATAGGTATCATGCCAAGCGCTCGTTCAGGCTTTGGTCCCCCACTTGAGCCCTCCTTTCGAAGATGTCAGCCCACATTCAACCACGGTAAGTCGATGATGTACTTTCAGGTGTTGATATATTTCGACCTCACAAGCGTAGGTCTCCTGACACCATTGAGTAAGCGTCTCGCCTGGCTTCTACTTGACGTCCATTCACCAAGCACCTGGAATTACAGCGAGGGTCCATTCGTGAGGGATGCTCTTGGCTATTTGAACCAAGTACCTGACCTATATCTATAGGTCATTGGGTACACCTGTTGCTTTGGACTCATGGGCGTCCTCGTGGTGCAATGTTGTACGTCGCCTCGATCAAGTACATCTGCGTTCCAGTTCTGAACGTAGAAAAATACCAGTCATCTACTTCAGTCGATTCCCACACGACCGAGCATGGACGAAAGTTCTCGGTAACATACATATATTGTTATTCAATGAAGTCTTACTGACGCAGAGAAGTGTCTGTAACCTTGCTGCTAGAGACCCTCATAACAGTCTTAGCGTTCCACGGTTTTTGGACCAGTGCTACTCGCAACGAGTCTAATCTATCTTGGGTTGCTGCGGTCGGCGACGGCGGACAACAATTAATCCCAGACCCTCTGTGGTCATATGTGGCCTTGTCGCCGCTTACTGGACTTGGTGAGTGATACAAGTTTCAGTAAAGGCAACACATTGACTGCGGTAGTTTCTTCGCTAACGCACGGTTTCTTCTGCTGGAGAATTTGGGCTGTGAGGAGATCAATTATTGTTCCTGTGTTGGTTATGATGGTGAGCACTCTGAGAGCTAGTAATTACTTGATGCTGAATACAGGTCCACTGCTAGATTTCGTTGACGCAATTTGCGATGATAAGTTACGGGGGCATAGTGGTAATGATCCATCTGTCCCATGTGTTCGTCCTCCTGAAACAACGCCAGTATGGCTTAATTCCCGACCTAGATGTCTCCCACCCCATGCCGTTTTATATTCCGGTGAGTTGGCCCGTAATTGAAGTGGACGTATTACTTGAATCCAGAGCATGCTAGGTCTGGCTAGTCGGCAGCCTTGTGTGCGATGTAGTCATCACCGTGTACATGACGCTCAGTGTAAGATGCGGTGCCCTTTTCCATTTGATTAGGCTCATTCTAATCGCAGCTCCTGCAATGCAATGAGAAATCGGGTTTCAAACACACAAAGTCATTGTTCAGGAAACTTATCAAATTGACCATCGAAACTGGGCTGGTAACTACGACCGCTGCGCTCATAGAGCTTGTGCTTGCCATTGCATTCCGGGTGACAACGTACCACATTGCATTGTAAGTGGCGCTTCCCCTTTTAGCCAACTCAGTCTTATCAGTAGCTCAGATTTTATATCATCTCAAAGTTGTAAGTGCCTTCCTCGCAGGCTGAGTCGCAACTGTCGGATTCAGTGCTGACATGATTATCTGTGTAGGTATGCTAATTGTATGCTGGCAACCCTGAACTCGCGAACAATGCTGAACAAGTCGGTTGATCAACATAAGACTGCTGCCATCTACGAAGACTGGCGTTCGAGTTCTCATTCAGGAGGAATGCACACGGGTCCTTCGAGAAATGCCAACGTGATCCAAATACACACCAAGGTTGAGACCGTCATGGAAATGGATCGGTATCCTGTGAGTTCTCTTTCACACCATGGAACGACTGACTGACTATTTTGGTGCTTTTCCGCGGCTGGATATTAATTAGGATCGAAAGCATTCCTTGGATGTATAAGCTATCTGTAGCCTCCGCTGGCTGATCTAATGCACATGTGACAATCGAATGTATTTAAGCTATCTGTACTATATTCCCGCAAGCGTAGAGTTGAGTAGCTAGAAAAATTTAGCTACTAGTAACTTGCTAGTAACAGTAGAAAGAAAAAACGTCAAAACTCAGCCTTCTCACAGCATCGTAACTCTGTCTAACCTGGTTTACCCGCCTGCGGGAAACCTTCGCCGCTTCAGTCGGGAGAATGCATACTGTAGCGTTAGTCTCCCGTAGGCAGACCCAATAGAACCTAGGAAGATAGTCATTCCTTGTTACGAATGCGGGTCAGCTAAACTTCGAGCAGGCCCCCGGAAGCTCCCCCATATTTCTGTACAGGAAATAGCAGGTTTCAGAACTGAGATTGACCAAATGTCTATATAGCAAAAATGCTGACTCCCGGCTGGCGCGAGGTCTGTCCATAGATGGCAGATTTTAGACAGCCGACCGAAAATGGGTCTTGTCCTCAACTATCCCTGTCAAACCTTCAAGCAAGCGGAAAGTAATCCAACCTCGAGGTACATCACGTATTCTGCATCAATCAATATTCCCCGTACCTCACCACATCGCAAGACATACTTAAATACCATCTGAATCGATTCAATCAACCTCAACATGGTAGACGCTGGCTTGTTATGCCGCGCAGCCTCTCATCCCCCACGCGAGTGACGTGTCATGAGGCAGACGCGCATCAAATGATTGAAACCCACTTCCACCACAGTATTTGACTGTGATACAGATTCAGGCGATGAATGTATCATCCAAAAAGCCGAAGGATACTAGGAGGTCCAAACAGTCGAAGGCAAGAAGGCATATATCTAAGAGTTTCCCAGACATAGAAATCAGAACGATTCAAATGCTAAGCACGCCTCTTCTGATACCAAGGGGTGCAGGATGACAATGTGAGCTAACTGCTAGGCACCACTATGGTCACGGTCATTAACCCTACAAAAAGACCTGAATCTCATTTACCTGGCAAAAGGCATCCTCGGAACCGTCGCGAACGTCCTTCTATTGCGCTGGTAGCCCTTTCCTGAATCGATCCTTAGGTATGTACGGTCAGTTATCAAGAACGAGTCTAATTTCTTGGCATAGTCAACAAGTGCGAGACCATCTAGAGAGTCTTCACAAGGGCGACTAAGGATGCTACCGTAGACAATCTGCAAGAATCTTTGTGGGATGCTTTATGTGAACCATTTTCACCTGTATTTTGTGTTCAGTACGTCTTCTGATAAAGTGTTTCAACGCTGACATACCCGGACCCCTCATTTGTGTTACAATGCTTTATCTATACCGCAACAGTATTGAACCGTGTCGGCACCGAGTAAGACGCAGCTTCTGGTGTTGATAACAGGCGTTTCCAAGCACGGAATCCCCCCACACGTCTCCCAAACGCATGTGGCGTCAGTGGTCTCAGGGTCGGGCATGGCTCGTGCACTAAGAGGACTGATAGCTGTTAACGCCAGGAGAATGATCGTCAAGAGATTCATCTAGATCAACAGTGTCATAAGTCTGATCTACAGGTTGGGGTTGGTGAGTTGCCCCTTACCGTCAAAAAGTGCTGGTTTCAAGCTAGTATGCGCGGGTTGGTTTTTTCGTTCGTTGTTCGTCAGTTCTATGCTCACGCGCTTTATAGCTACTCGTTAAAATATTATTATAATCCACAAGTTCGAAAACAGCAATCACGCCAGCATCACAGGAATGCAGAATATCTTTACCATGGAGAACACAAGGGTAGAGGCTAATCCATCGTCCAAGAGCCGTCCGAGTGCCAGTGATAACATCACATCTCATTTTCAGGGATAAAACTGAACCGCGTGCAACAAAGAGTTGATATTCTAAGCACTCTGATTCAGACGAATTATACCCTTCATCCATCGGGTTGACGTAGATGGGTGCAGGGTTATCGACTGAAATTGATTCAGAACACGGTATCAGTGAGCCATTCATTCATGTCATGGTTCCAAGTCAATGTTGCGCCTCCGTGCGTGCGGCAGGACTCCGTGGCTTCAACTTGCGGGACTCTCGGAGATACAATCTAGGGTTCGCTGGCATGTCCCTGGGTGTCGCTGGTGTCACCTGCTCGCATGTAGCTTCGAGTATCTGTGAGCAATCGGGAGGCAAAGCGAACTCTGCTGCAACACTTTTTCTCTAGTGTCACTGTTTTTCCCCTGGTGACTGGATGTACTAATTGTTAACTACCAATGCTCCTGCTTTGTGAGGTCACGCGTGCTACCCGTGACATGTGCCACCACCTCATGGACAATGATGAGCAGGGTGATGTAGCAGCGAAAATCAGCCCTCGAACTACAGCAACACGACCAGCTGAAGAAAGAGGGTCAGACCATCATGCTCGAATCACCCCGCTACCCCCTGCTCAAGAAGATCGACGACAACTTCCCCTCGAACCATTATCAGAAACTCGTCGCCGACCTCCCCAGAAGGCAAGCCAGCCTCCTAATGCAGTTGAGAACGGGTCACGCCCCACTCAATAAATGTCTTCATCGCATACGGAGTGCAGACACGCCACCCTGCCCAGCCCGCGAAGACTACGAAAAACAGTGCATCATTTTGTCATGCCCCGGATATCGCACTCAACAAGACACTTTGTGAAGATTCATCCCCGACCGGGCATATCACCCCGCCGTCTCCCAAACAGCGGCAAGCACGTCTCCAACCTGTTCAAGTACATCGCTGCCACCAGACGCTTAGAACGTGCATTCAGTAACGTCGCAAACCAAAACCAAAGGAACTGAGCCTTTTCGTTCCCAGAGCACGCTAAGCCTCACCACGCATCCAGAGTCAATCAGCCTGCACGCTTATCAGCGACAGCTTCGTGTACTCGCACGCACATTCAGCCCATTAGCCTTAGGCTGGCTTCCGGTGCTCCACCGCTCCAAACCCTCGTACTGGGCGCGAGCAATGGTTCAAATATTATACCCTCGTCATTCGATTCCAAATAGAGAAAAGTAGTATACTGTATGTAGTCCGAACGTCGCCCCCAAACGACAGTTACAAAAATAAAAATAAAACCCCTGCGACATGTCTGACCGGGTAGCGGATTTGAGCACCAAAAAATAGCACATTTAAGACCCAGAATGGGGTCTCAAGGGCGGACAGACATACGGGGAGCTCCGGGGGCCTCTTCGAGCCCTGAGACGGTCGCCGTTATCCATGGAGAAGAAGAGAAAAGACAACAAAAAAAGGCAGTGGAGGGAAGTAATGCAAAATTGCAAATAGGAAAGATGGCGGTCATCAGGAACAGAGCAGAACTTACATACTAACAGAAATGTCTGCTTCTCTTGCTACAAATTTAGAGGCAGCGTTAGCAGAATTCCCTATCTGCGAAACTTGGTCTGTCCAATCCAACGAGCACCCTCAATCGAGCCGTCTGGAATCCCCGAATAGGTGACCGCGACAATCTAAGCGCTCTCGTGGCATATGCCAACCGGAATGATACATTCATGAGAGGGGAATGTTCGCCGACTTGCTTGTCGGCCGTCACCAATACTGTCACACTCCAAATCGCGAGGCAGTATTGCAGTAAACAACATATTCGAAGATACTCCCGACTTGAATTCCACTCACCGACTCTCACCGATGCCCGAATACTTCTACTTGGTTTGAACCCCAAACCAGACGTAACCAGGGAGACATGGTCAGTGGGATTTCTGTTCGGATCGCAGACTGGGTCCCATATGCATTTTCCCCTGGTTGCTGAGCACTGGGCGCTTGGTAGATGGTCGTAGTTGACGCGTCGGCAGCGACAAAGAGAGTGATTGATACATTTTCATACCGAAGTGGGTCAGGACTTGTACATGTGTCTGTGATCGACTCGTCGAGCGTCCATGACCCTCATGCCGGACGGCGTTCATCGATTCCTCGAAATTTTCAATACTTCAGATTTAGAACGTTTGATGATCATGGAAATGCCGCTGCCAGTGCTTTTTTTGTGGCACCATGTTGAACGTTGAATCCTAAAGGGGAATGTGGTGCGGTGGTGGTGCCGTTTGACCGGTCACGGTGGGGGAGGTACAAGGGCCACAAGGCCCAGGCTCTTTTTTTACAGTGCCATCTGCTTCGTTACACGATACCACCACGAACTCGCGCTGAAGTTCAGTAGAAAACAAAGAGCTTGGAGCAACTACATACTTGCAACCTCTTTTTGTTTCAAAAAAGGCTCGTCCGGAATCCGGAACAATAGCGTTCACACCGGCATCAATCTGCCGCCAAACAACGCCGTCTCCACTAGACTACTCGTGAACGACCCGACCTTTGACATTCTTTTTCGATACCTGAGTTGCTAGACTCGTTTCACTCTCTCCACCATGGCCGACATTGGCCAAATCATCGACGAAAGCTCCTCGAGGACGATCACGCCAGCTGCAGTAGGCTCTCAGGTAGCTCTGATGTCAATAGTCTCGGTGAGTTGTCTAGGTGTTCTGCTAGAATCCTACTCACTCCTTCCAGGTTGTTACAATTGTGGTATTCAACGTACTGCGTCCTAAGAATAAAGTGTGTCTCTTCACCGTATCACCACTTATATCCTACATGTTATGCAGGTCATCTACGAACCCAAGGTCAAGTATCACGTTGGTGACAAGAAACCACCGCGGATATCTGACTCCCTTTTGGGATGGCTGCCACCCCTCATACGCACCAAGGAGCCCGAGCTTGTAGACAAGCTTGGATTGGATGCTGTCACCTTTCTCAGATTCACCCGCATGACCCGATCACTTTACTCATCTATTGCTCTGGCGTGCTGTGCCATTCTTATCCCCATCAATGTGGCCTACAACCTCAAGAACGTCCCTTCTGCGGATCGAGATATCCTCTCCATGCTGACTATCCGGGATGTGAAGGGTTCTTTCCTCTTTGCACATGTCACAGTCTCGTACGCAATCTCAGTGCTCGTCATGTTCTTCGTATGGCGGCACTGGAAGGAGATGCTTCGCCTCCGGCAAGAATGGTTTCGCTCTCCGGAATATATGCGATCCTTTTATGCGCGGACACTTGCAGTCATGCGTGTACCCAAGAAATACCAATCCGACGAGGGCATCCGCGCCATCTTCGAAACCGTTCAAGTCCCATACCCTACTACCTCGGTGCACATTGGTCGTAAAGTCGGACGGCTGCCTGAGCTCATTGAATACCATAACACTGCCGTTCGCGAACTCGAGCAGGTTCTCGTGACATACCTTAAAGGTGGCAAAATAGCCAAAGAGCGGCCCACAATTCGGATAGGTGGATTCATGGGCATGGGTGGTGTCAAAAGGGATGCCATAGACTTCTATACGTATGTACACGTGCTCCATTTGTTGCTCCATTGCTAACAATAACCAGCGCAAAGCTGAAACGCACGGAACAAGCAATTGAGGATTATCGTGAACATATTGATACCCGCAAAGCAGAGAACTACGGTTTTGCATCTATGGCGGCGATTCCGTACGCTCACATTGTCGCCAACTTGCTTCGAACGAAACACCCCAAAGGTACTGATATCGCTCTCGCGCCGAACCCTAAGGACATTGTGTGTTATTCAAACACTGACCTCTCAATGTATATTAAATGTTCCTTAGATATGGGCAAATTTCAACAAGACAACTTCCGAGGTCATCCGCAACAAACTCATCGGTGCTTTCTTTTTGGTGCTCGTTTGTTTCTTCAACACGATTCCCCTGTTCATCATCTCTATCTTGGCAAACTTGAGCTCGGTACGATTCTTTGCGTTCTGTTTAGTATTCGGTCAATTGAAAGATTTTTCTACAGATATCTGCCTATGTGGGTTTCCTCTCAAAGTGGTCAAGTGCATCTCCAGGATCATTTGCTTTTGTTTCTGGTGTCGCGCCTCCTGCCATCTCGGCAATTTTCGGGTTTTTCCTCCCCATAATCATGCGTTGGTTAAGCAAATTTCAAGGTGCTCTTACTCACAGCCGGTATGCTCCTTTTGTCGCCATTTGTTAATCATTCGCCTGGTTCTGATGGATTCTATGACAGACTTGACCGTGCCGTCGTTGCACGCTACTTTGCTTTCCTTGTTATCTCCCAGCTGATCATTTTCACTCTCATTGGCGTTGGATTCAGTCAGAAATTCTTGTCATCAATTGTTGTTTAATACTGATGCCCATCTTATAGTTGCTGCTGAACAGATTGTGACGGAGATTGGTCACCATACCAGCTTCCAGGATATCATCGATAACCTACATAGTGGGTCACCCAGTTATACATCATGGGCTCTATTCATTTTTTATATAGCCTTGCCGAGTACGATCAACCAAACGTATATCAATCAGTCGTCGTACTGGTTAACATACTTCCCGTAAGTCTGTGTGTCTGCTTCACATGCAGATATGCTTACGCATGTCACCATTATTTCAGACTTCGTGGCTTCTTGGTTATCTTTGATTTGGCGCAGATCCTGAATCTCCTTTGGACGTCGTTCAAGACCCAGTTCGTCTATTTTCATCGTTCTCTGCGTGGCGCATACGCTGATACGAGCTCCCAGTGTCTTTGGCCGCACACCCCGTGATATCAGAGAGTGGACACAGCCGCCAGAGTTCGAGTATGCTATTTACTAGTATGTGCCTTACTTCGACATCTCCTACGTGATGTTGATGCCTTCATTGATAGCTCGAATATCGTAAGTTTAGTTCGGTGATTCGATCTGACATCCAGTTCACGTTTTGCAGCTCTTCATGGCCACTGTTGCCCTGGTCTTCGCGCCACTAGCCCCATTGGTCGTCCTTGCTGGTGCTATCGTGTTCTGGATAGGTTCATGGGTGTATAAGTATCAACTTATGTTCGTCTTCATGACGAAGGTCGAATCGGGAGGAGTGGGTTATTTTGTTCTCAACCTGTGATTCGGGTTGCTAACGTTAGTGCAGCGGCTCTGGAACATGATGGTTAACCGGTTGCTGGCCTCTGTAATTCTCATGCAACTGCTGATGGCCCTGAGTAAGTCATTCTAACCACCAGAGGCTGCGGCTGACGTCTCATACTATTGCAGCCATCGGCCTCCAGTACGGCTTCAAGTCCTTCATGTGGCTCACCACGGTCCCCCCAATCCTGTTCATCATCGTATTCAAGATTCAGCTTGACCGCACTTTCTACAATAAGTTCCTGTACTACATGCCTTCGGAGACCGAGCTTCGCGAAGCAACAGTACACTCCTCGAGGTCAGATGCTTCCGGCAAAGGGTTGGAGAAACGTTTCGGTCATCCTGCGCTTCATGCAGAGCTATTTACTCCAATGCTTCATGCAAGGATGATGCCGTTCCTGGGGGATATCTACAAGGGAAAGATTGGCAGTGACAAGGCCAAGCTTGATGAATATGGTGGTCAGAAATTGGACGCTCAAATCATCGAGGGTGGCCTGAAGATTGCCGCTGTTGAACAGGTGAACTTCCTGTGTCTACGTCTGAAAACGAACATCATACTAAATATGTCAATCTAGCGCGATTTGGAGTATGATCCTGCCCTTTACCAGCGTGACCGAGGCGAACTGGACTGGGACCAACGGTCCATCGCATCGACTGCGATCTTAGGCAATGCTGGAAGCGGTGACAACGCTTCACTTTACCACCAGAAGACTCATTATGCGGGTTCAATAGGCGGAGGCCGTGCATCTCCCGCACCTCCCGCTTTCGACCGATACCTCGCCACGGGTCCATCACAATTTCAAAGTGATATAGAACTAGCACGCATGAACAAGAGTGTGGACCAGTTGCCTCTTCTGACAGATCATCAATCATATGGATACTTCGATGCCCGGCAGCAACCGCCGCCGTCTCCACTTTCTGGATACGACTCTCCAGATCGGATGACCCCGCCAACCAGATATGGCTCGCCTGCACCAATGGCAACGTCACCCCAAATGCAATATCCTCCCCATCCTGGGATGTACCGGGCTCCCACAGAAGGTTACAGGGAAGCACCTCTACATCGCCCGTATCCTCCCCATCACCAAACCTCAAGCTACTCCAGCGAACCCCCACCACAAAATATGTCTGGACGAGGAGCCTACCGAGGATGATCAACCAGAGCTTTTATGAATTATCTCACAAGTACCACCATTCATTCAATATAATGCGCGCTACGACTGGGCCTACTCTGCCTTTCCTCATTCTTTCATGCCGTCGTTATCTGTCATCTCACTTTCATTTTGATCTCGCATATAAAATTCGGACTTGGACTAGGATAAAGTAGTGCAATGGTACAGGCTTGCTGCATATATATTTACGAGACGGGAGGGCCTGCTGGATAGTGACTGACATTTTCTTTGCTGTACTTGTTACATCTATCTTATCTACAGCTTGTATGCAAACTTTCCAACTGCTACCAATAATCAAGCGCCTGTTCAGTTGACGCCACCGTCATCTTGAACCTGCTGTATGTCTAACCTGCATTCCTATCTGAAGGACGGACGCCCTGCTCCCGAATGTCTAGCCACCTCACAGGAGATTCGTGACCGTGGGTCAGCGTTCGTGGGCAGCGTGTATCGCGCTAGGACACCTGAAGAAGCTAAAGCTGCCATCTCCCATCACCGAAATGTCGTTCACGCTGGGAAGAAGGCGTACGAGATATCTGCTTGGAGGTGCATGACCCTGAAAAACGGCAAGACGGGGCTTGGGGGTCCCGATGACTTCGAAGTGATAACGGGATATGACGACGATGGGGAGCAATGGGCTGGGAGCAAGGCGTTAAAGGTCATGCAGAGCGAGGGTATACTTGATGCTGTTGTCATCGTTAGTCGATGGTAAGTTTCAGCCGCGTTCATTCTATGACGGGAGGAGACTTAGGGGACATTTATACATTGACTTATCATTCACTCGCAGGTTCGGGGGAACCCTTCTGGGGCCAGCGCGATTCGCTCACATCCAGACCTGCGCCAGTGAAGTATGTCGTACATTCAAACGAGTCGAAGAAATGGAAGAATGCATTTCGACGCTTACGAGGCTCGATAATATTCTGGCAAGCCTACGGCAAGAGTTAAGCGACCTGACTCAGAATACTGAACTGGCGACGGGCGGAAGTAGCTCAACTCGAACTGCCTCAGACGAGATCGATACTGCAGAAGCGAGGAGAAGCAGACAGCCCAACTACACGGCTATGCAGAGGGATCTCGACATTGCAAAAGCGAGAAGACTTATTGGTGCGAGGGAAAGTGCCGTCAAAAATGTCAAGTCTCTATTGCTGAAAAAGAGAACAATGGCAAGGACTGAAGCTGAAGGGTAACGCAGAAGATTCAAATAATACAAGCAGTGATGGATCTGGATGCAGAACAAATTTCCATCTAAATTGTACCTGTGTAATAGAGAACGTATACAGAAAATCGAGGATGGCGTACTGGAGGTACTCTTTTCAGCAGGCCGAGTGACTTAGTGTTTGCGAAAGCTATATTCATAGCATCCGCAGAGGTTATTGCAAGTCGAAGTAAATCCTGCTGAAGGCTTTGAGAGAGGCTGGGAGAGGGGGGACATGAGATGGCATATTGAGCTGGGTCAAAATTGCAGCCCTGCAAGAGCTTTTGGAATGTATCGAGTCGCTGAAATGAATCGTGCCAAGTGGATGTTGCCTAACATCTTTGATGTCGCCCTATGAAATGTAAATATTGTCAGTCCGAGTATGAGGTAAACCAACGAAGGGTGTTATTTACAGAAAGGAGTAGGCGAACACCAAAGAGCCTGAAGCATCAGCCTATAAGTTGATTGCAATGATTCTCAAAGTCAGACTGGGTGTAAGTATGAGTTTTGGGGGTTTGTCAACGTAAGTACAATTTTGGTGCAGTTACTCTGAGTACAAAGGAACGTCCATTTGCCTTCGATTTGATATATTGGGGGGACTGGCAGTTGCGAACGCAAAGCGTCATCATAGGACAACGTTCATCTCAGACAAATTAAGTCCGAGGTATTGGGTTAACGAAAGATGCTCTCAGCGTTGAGAGTCGTAACCATGATCATCCGTGAAACCTAAAGGAAGACACGCCAAATGAATACGAGAAAAGGACAGCGAGAACGAAGAACAGAAAGTATATGGACCTCTGCGTTGAGAGTCAACAACTGAGGCACAGGAAAAACTTAATTAATTTCCTCGAGTTCTTTTCCTCACAACACATATAGCAGCCTAGAGCTCCAGCGCCGCCAGTGCGACATATGTGATGATGGCAAATATAACCCTGTGAGATAGGTCATAAGGATCAAGTCGGTGTAAGGAATGTCACTTGGCAACGATGGAACCAGTGGTGCAAGGTTTGGCTATATGCTCTGCCGTTCGTCAACGCGTGTAGCTACAACTGGGGCGGTAAGCGAAATCATCATGAAGAAGTTTTGGTATGTTACCCACCTTACAACGGCATTCAGTCTACGTCCTAACAGACGAAGCCCACTTAATCAAATTGGCTCTACCATGGTTCGAGAAAACTTCGGAGAAGACGTGACAAAAATTCAATGCGGACGGTCCGGCGGGCTAAACAAAGATCATTAGGCACCCCGCTTTGACAAAAAGAAAAAAAAACCACCTTGACTGCACCATAAGCCAAAACGGCAATTGCGACATCCCCGCCCTTTCATATTCGGCTGCCAGCTCCCAGACAATTGCCGCATCTCGGAGGGTGTGGTCGATAAGCTGGCCTTTACAGCCCACTACTGAAGACCCCAGTTGAGTGTTCACTGATCTTGATCGAGCGCAATGATATTCACAACGCGCTCGCCAGCGCCTGAATTGCGTGCCATGTAAAAATATACATGATGGTGACAATCTCAGTTACTTCATGAAGGACGGCGAACGAGAATATGGTCTTCCTATCCTCTCAGAATCGCGGCGAGAGGATAAGGACCGTACGTAGCTTACATAGATAATTTTAAGTTTAAATGCCTTTATTTTACTTGTTGCCGTGAGTGGCTGTGCAACCCGACTTAGAATTTCTTGAATGTTTGCTCTGAGAGCCGGGCGGCAGACTGGCCATCATGCATTGCAGTGGAGAGCGTATGCGACCGTTGATACTATCAAAGACGGCAATCATGCAGATTCAAGAACCGTGACTCCTCCGTGGTCAAGGCAATTCCAACTGCAAGACAAGGATGAGGAAGACGTCGTCGGCCCCGCCCGGCGTACAGTACGCATCCGCATGTCCAAACCGCTCGCAGGCGGAATGGTTGACGCGTTCGCTGTTATTCGTGGGGTAGAGCGCAAATTTGGACGGATACGTGAATACCAATTCATACGGGTATGTGCGGTGGAGGGCTTTCAAAACTCAGTTTGCTAACGCGCCATTAGGATGGAGAAGTGGGCTCCGAGTACCAAATGTTGTGCTGGGCTGCATTTCAGTCTGAGGACTCGATGAGCCTCATTTCAGAGAAGGGCATCAACATGAGTGTTCCAGCTGCAACACAAGATCCTACCATCCCTGAAGGGGGTCCAGGGCTTGAACACCTTCAAGGTCTATTTGACGCGAAGGATGTAGATTCTCCCGGTTCCTCAATAGACTCCGCTGAAGGCCCTTCAACCAAACCGAGAGTGATTGAACTCAATGTTCAGCGAGCTGGTGTGTATGCTCTCCTCAACCAATATCGCTAAATGCTCACGACATGAGCAGCAAGTGACTTGCGTTTTAAGGGTGACAGCAGTCCATTGAACCTCACGAGGGCTAGAAGGATTGCAATAGGACACAACTTCTATGAGTGGGGAGGTTTCTCTTCTCTGAAGCCTCTTTATACGTCATCGCCCTTCGCTTCTCAATCCGAAGAGCCGTCCCCCACCCCAGACCATGAGCAAATGCGCATTGCGCTGAACAAGTGGAGCCAAATACTGAATCGACCCGATCCTTCGTTTGCACAAATGGAGGCTGCAGCGGAAGTGGAAGCACGAGCAGAGACTCAAGAAGAGGACCCCATGGCAGTGGATTCGGAACCGCCAAGTGATTCATCGACGTCAGTGAAGCTGTCACAGAAGAGTCGAAGGAAGACTAGACGCGAGGTGGATGGCTGGGTACCACTATCGACGCCACAACCAACGGAAATAGCTCCACCCTCTCCTGACACCATCTCTCTTAAGAAGCGCACAATGCCCAAGACCTCGCAGCCTTCGACGCCTAAGGTTTCGCGCCTCGAACAGGCTCGTAGCCAAGCTCGCGAACAAGTCCTGCAGCAGGTTGCACTACGTGCAAGAGATGCCGAATCCGCTGACCTCGAGAATCAAATTCAGAGACACTGAGGGAGAGTGTCGAGGCCATTTTGAAGGACTCTAAAGTCAATGCAGAGTTCCAAGGCAATGTGACAGATGGTTCTGAGTTTGAAGTCCGGCTAAAGACAGGAAACAGACCAGTGGGCGAGAACCAAGTCGCTCCCGCGAAAGAAAAGTTATGGAACTTGGTGGGGAAGTGGTTCTGACCGACATAGAGCTTTCATAGATTGTCTGTTCTTGCTACAAGTTGCTGTGTCTTTATTGAAGCTCTTTGTCCTGCAAACTTAGTTGACCGGCGTCAGCCGGCAGTTCGGCTATAAGTCTATCTAGCTCCGTTCCGGTTTGCCACTGACCCCGCAACACATCCCGCACGCCTTTCAAGAGCTTGAAAGCTTCAAACTTTCGAGTTCAAACTAGGAGCTATCACCCGTATCTCTGCCATCAATCTGCCATCGAACATAGGTACCGAGAATTATAGAAAGAATACCAAGAATGACTATCTTGTTTTCTACCCGTAGTGCCGTTCACCGACTGGGATACTGCCTTTCCCATAGGGCACGGTTTACACTCAACGGGAGTCGCGCAGGTTAGTGAAAGAATAACTTTTTGGGCTAAGTTGGGAACTCATATCGACTCGATAGCATCAGGATATGTGAAATATAACCATGAAGTAAGCCCAATTCGCATTCAGTGATAACCAGGTAAAGACTACTGTATGTTAGGATCCGTTGAACTTGGAATCTCTACTAACGGAAGAGGAGATTGCCGTACGGTACGTCTTAAGTTGGTGCATCTTCGGCGGTCGTTCAGCTTATACCCACAAAGTGATACTGCTCGCGAGTACTGTCAGGCAAGTCCGTCGTGTCTACTTTCAGAACGCCGTGTGATAATCCTTTTAGTAGGAGAATCTCGCTCCACGTGTGCTGGAAGGCTGGCGGACGGAACGTAAGGCACCCTGTTTCACCCTTATTCTTTGCTTCATCATGACATGCAGAATTCAATCGTGACATTCTCCCTGAAATGGGTAAACTGGGGCTGCTTGGACCGACAATTATTGGCTATGGCTGCGCTGGAGTGAGCAACGTGGCGTATGGTCTCGTTGCTAGAGAAATCGAGCGGTTTGTACCGCGTATTTGGTCATCATCGTCCTCTCACTCTGTACATGTTAGCGTCGACTCTGGCTACCGGTCGACAGCGTCTGTCCAATCGTCACTTGTTATGCACCCCATCAATGAGTTTGGTACCGAAGCGCAGAAGGAGAAGTATCTTCCTCGGTTAGGTAGGGCTTCTGACTGCGATGGAGAACTGGCGCTCATACTGTACAGCTAAGGGAGAAATCGTCGGCTGTTTTGTATGAATTCGCAGCACATGAATTTTTGAGTTCAAGGTAACAATTTTAACAGGGACTGACTGAAGCAAATCATGGTTCGGACCCAGCTGGCATGGAGACAACTGCTGAAGAAACTGATGGTGGTTTCGTTCTCAATGGAAGCAAGACTTGGATATCAAATGCACCTGTGGCGTAGGTTCCGCTGTTCTTGTTCCATGGTTTCCACTGATCTGCTGGCGAAATAGTGACATTTTTGTTGTCTGGGCTCGCTGCAAATGGGATGGCAAGGTCCGAGGCTTCGTTCTCGAGAAGGCAAGGCCCACGTTTTTCGTTCCATCTATATATCTCACTCCCACATAATTGGCAGGGGTTGAAAGGTTTGGAAGCGCCAGCCATTAAGAACAAGATTGCACTTCGGGCGTCGTTGACCGGCTCCATTTTCATGGACTCTGTAAGAGTAGGGCATGATGCATTGCTCCCGCATGGACAAGGTCTTAGCGCCCCTTTCTCCTGTCTCAATAGTGCCCGATATGGCATTTCATGGGGTGTAATGGGGGCTCTCGAAGATTGCATCCAAAAAACCCTCGCGTATGCACTTGAGCGCAAGCAGTTTAAGCGACCACTGGCATCTTTCCAGCTCGTCCAGAAGAAACTCGTAGACGCGCAAACCGAAGCAGCTCTTGGCTTGCAGGCCAGCTTTCAGGTTGGCAGACTGAAGGACGCAAACAAGCTGGCTCCCGAAATGGTCAGTATGGTAAAGCGTAATAACTGTGGAAAGGCTCTCCAGCACTGCCGAGTCATTTTGGATATTCTCGGAGGAAATGCCGCATCGGATGAGTATGCCTATGGTATCACCTGAATGCCATGCACGAGCTAAGCTGCATGTTTAAAGGTACCATGTCGGTAGACATGTTGCAAACTTACAGGTTGTGAATACTTACGAAGGTACGTGCCTTGCCCGCTGCCACTCGGAGCGGTTGCTGACGTGTTCGCCTTCCAGGGACATATGTTAGTTTCCTTTAACACCATATCTTCACGATCTCCTGAGCTGACAACCCAATCCCTCTTTTCATGCAGGATATACACGGTCTCATCCTTGGAAAGGCAATAACTGGGATTCAAGCTTTTGCTAATTAGTCCTATCGACACGTCGCTATTGTCTTATCCTTCCGAAGATCACAGGTTTAAAATTCAATGAAGGCTGCATCATATCTCCTTGGAAGCATCGTCAAATGCACGAGCTACTTATCATTAACAAAGAGCCAATCGTAGTACACAAGCCAAACCTAAACTTCGTGTATAGTGGTGGATTCAGCCGCATTGCTAGCCTTTGAGCGGTTTGATTCTACCTGCGTGACTGCCGACTCTGCTGCCCTTTGGTTGTTCTTACATGATATCAGATGCTTACTCGGATTTTTGACATTCGCAGCCGTTAACACGCTTAATTGCACCTGTCGTTATCAGCAGGATCAACATAACATCAGGCGGGAAGTCACATCTATTCCATCTATCTCACGCCGCGTCGGTTCCATTTATCCGCAGAGCCCAGGGTCCCATATTCGGATGGGAATTATGAAACGACGATCATACCGCACTCGGCCATGTCTTCCAAGCAACCGATGTGACGGTCCCGACTCGGTGGGACGATAGCTACGACAGACTGATCGTGACGGTCATTGGCCCCACACTGACCACCTTTTCCCACTTGTAGGCGCCTTGAGTATGACATCACCTTGGCGCTCAGCTTTCGAAGTACCCCCATGGTTTCATTATTTGCGTCGCCGTGTCAACACAGCAGCAACATTGATACTCAGACTGCATTTCAATTTTTTTTGTCGAAGCGCACAGGAAGGTATGTAATTGCACAGTTTAATTTTGTCATGGAGACGCAGCTCTGAAAGGGGGAACTTCAGTCCAAGCGGTGGGGAAGGATGATCTACATATATATAGGCGGTGCACGTGGTGAGATATCAGATTGCCCCAGACTGTCTATCAGGGAGTGTACGCCGAATACATACCGAAAACTATGAAAGAGTCTAAATCACTCGGGGCCACGGACCTTACCGGCGGCGACAATTCGCTCAAACTCCGGTGGGTCGCGTGGTATTAAGTTTAACAGGTGTGTGCCTGTGTGGACGAATCGAGTTGATCTCTGAGAAGGAGTCTCAAGGCTGGCCATGGGAAGTGCCGCGGGAAGAAGGGTGAAGCGTCCTAGAGCGCGTCCTTCACACAAGAAAGGAAAACTCCCTCCAACGCCTGAGCCCAACCTCACGCGGTTAATTTTCTCCGTAGATCGCGCTTGTCTTCTCATGATTGAGCGTAACGCCGACCTGAAACTATGTATAATGCGCACGATCCTCGGCATCAGGAGCTCGAGGACCTGATGTACGGGCTGCACTGCGCCGACCCTGGGTGACGCCACCCAAAAAGTACGTCACCCAGGATGGCGCTACCCTAGTCTCCTATGCAGTTCGAATAGAAGGACGGAATGACTATCGGTTAGTGGGGACAGTAGCGAAGAGACGAGCTCATCCTTATGACACAGATAGCGCCACACTAATGCTCACATCCATGATGAGTCCACATTTCAGCATCTAGGTGCTTTTGCTCTCCTTCCTCAGCATCCCTTATTCAACAGTACTAGTAGCTTTCCGACAGGCACACGTTGTCACGGGGCCCTCAGGCTCTTGCACCTTGTCCTGCGCTCCCGCGCTTTTTCTGGCCTTCCCGCACCTCTCGCAGTCCCACAGCCTCCTGCAGCAAGCAACGTCTTCCTGCACCCTCTCGACCCTCAGGAGGCTGTAGAGGCAAACAACAGCCACCACACCTTCTCTCGTACTCCACCCCAACCCTTTGGTAATTACCACCGCCCTTTCATAACTCCCCGCACCTTCATTGCACCTTCTCGACCTCCCGTACCCTCTTGCGACAATCTGCCGTTACTGATGACCTAGGACTCGCCCCCCAGCAGCCTTGTGAATAATTGTGCCGAATTGTGACTAAACCAGCAGACCCTGATATTTCTCGGCGTTCCTGTGGTGCAATGTCGGATTAAAAATAAATAAAAATCGGCTCCATGTAGGGGATGTACGAATCTACAAGGGTACTAGTTTGCAAAAGGAAATCAAGGTGAGGAGCTATTAGAGATTTGCTGAAAGAGTACTTGAATGATAGAAAATCAGGACAAGCTTAAGTCGGCGAGAAAACGATCACAAGGATCTGCTCATAGAAGGTGGTATCTACTTCAACTTCGTGTTTATTGTGCCCACTATCTGTAAAGTGCAAACAAGCAGACGTGTATTGGCGAGGAGCATCCCCCCGGGTGGCGCACCGTAACCCATTCATTGTGTGTATGATTATCCGTCATGTGGCTTCTTGTCCTCTGGTGTTGCTGGGGAATATGCCGTCAAAACAAGTCTTGTTTATCCGCTTTTAAACGACAGATTATTCATTTCAAAGCTCAGTGATAAGTAACTCGGCTCCGACAAGAATTCTGGCACTCGACTTACTATGGCTGGACATGGTATTGACACCCGGATCCATTTTTGAGGCCGCATTGCAACCATTCATATAAACGAGAGAAACGACTTAATGTGCTCGAGCAGCCTGCTTGTCTTCTGTATCGCAGTGGTATTGATCAACGGAGTTTGTTAAGATTTCTGCTACACTGTGAATCTCTAGCTTAAAATAAAGCTCCGAGATCTAATACGATCTGGAAGATTATCTAGGGACGCCAGAAAGTCGCCGTTTCAACAAACTTTCGAGGCTGAAGAGAGTATTCTTAAGCTCCCACACGAGTCCCGAGGTCCGAGGAGGACCAGGGAACCCCAGGCCCAATGGAGGATTTCCTTTTTTGATGCGGAAACCTCAAGTCTTTGGTTAGGGATCACAAGCCGGTAGGACGCAGGAAAACTTCTTGCAATTGTCCTTTTCGCGTCTCTTCGCATTCGCACAAAGTTGTAACATTAATTGTGCCCGTTGCAACTCTGTACAGCTGATTGGGAATAATCCTTTGCAGATGCCTTTCAAGCGGCCATTGAGCTCGCATACCAGTGATGAATCCACGTCTTCTCACGACCAACATTCCAAACGAGTTCGTTCCAGTTCGCCATGGAATATCAAGGAGGAGAAACCCCTTCTGGTGTACATCTTACAAGCCAAAATCCATCCGGAAACAATGTCTGAGCTCACCGTGCTAGTCGAGAACTGTAAAATTGAACGTGTTGACAAGAGGAACGAAGGCCCAGGCGTATCGTCAGCGAGCTCAACCTTGAACTCACCGGCGATGTAAAAAAGGCAGATATCATTGTCACCGCAATTAACATGAGGCAACGCTTGGAAAGGCATATTGATTTGAGAATTACGGTATGCATCCACAGTTTGTCAATTTGACAGAATACTATACAATGTCATCTACAGAAAACGAAGCCCATCGTAACACTATCATGGCTTCGAGATTCCGTGAAGTCCGGTCAGCTCCTTCCATGTGGCAATTACGTTGCGGTCCATGACTCGGAAGACGAAATGTTGCAACACTGTCCAGACACTGTCCATGTCATTTCATCCAGTAGTTCGTTCCACCATCCATCACCAGAGAAGGAAAGCTCTTGGCAGACAGAACCAGATGAACCTACAGATGCTACCGAAGCGGAGTCATTGTCGCACAATGCAAAATATAGTTGCCTACGAGCGTCGCCACTCATTTGCCCCAATCAAAGTCTAGTAAAAGAAATTGATATCATTCGACGTAGCAGGCATGTTGAAGGAGAGGAAAGAAGTATGCTCAGCTACTCTAGGGCTATTGCCGTCAGTTCGAATGATTTCATTGTGTCGTATTCTTGACCCATCGTGCCCAGGTTATCAAGGGTTCGTAATTGCAACTCTGTTCAATGTATAACGAACTGGCTCCAACACGCAGCTTACCCACATATCATGACGGAATGCAATTTACAAGATCTCCATGAACTACCGTTCTTGGGAGAGAAGATCCTCTCAATGGTGCTGTCGCGGCATCCCCCTCAACGTTCACTTCTCATCTTCACGCATCTTAGATCAAGGAGTTTCTAAAGACAGGTCGGATAGCCGAAGCGAGTTCGTGCCATTCTCTCGCTCAATTACCTGGTGCTGATGCAGACGCAGAGAAAATTTCGGCAGATCTGCGGTTCCAGTCCCTCTCTTCTTTCATCACAGTCCATGGCATTGGACCCCACACTGCTCGGCGCCTTTACGACCTTGGCCTCCGCACGCTTGAGGAACTTGAACGATACTATGAAGTCATACCAGGCGTGTCTGACGAAGAGACCATGTCACTACTTGAAGCTGAAGCAAGCACAAATACAGAGGCTGCAGTGGAAAAGTCAATTAAGATCGGGCTGGCTCTGCGACACGACTTGAGTCAGACGTGAGCATTTACTCGATTCATCCCTTAGGATGAAGACATTGTGCTACTCGCACTGTTTATTGACAACAGTGCCTTTATAGCATTCCGCGCGAAGAAGTAGAAGAAATTAATCGGACCGTCATGCGAGAACTCAGTCATGTCCAAGAAGGATGCAAAAGCGTGATTGCTGGAGGGTATGTTTACCTTGTTCGTCCAAGCCAGTAGCTACCATTGATCAAGTTGGTGTTTCATGGGCATCACCTTTTAGTTACCGCCGAGGAAAGCCACAAAGCAACGACGCCGACATAGTCATCACCCATGCGGATTGGAACATAGGGTCTCAGAAAGTGAAGGGTCTGTGTAGAAAACTTGTGCAACGACTGCATGAACATGGTCAGATATCTGCGGCGGAGATTCTATGACGTTGTACTGATCAATTACAGGCTCTGTCACGCATGTCATGCGTATGTCTCAAGCATGATCACAATAGGGTTGTCCGATTTTACAATTGTATAGATCTTTCGGGATTTCACGAACACAACATGCTGCGTACTCATCACCGGGACTCCTTGGAGAAGGTTCTGACTGTGTTTGCATGGCCTCACAATTCATCGCAAGGGAGAGTTTATCGACGGGTCGATCTGATCTTTGCTGCCCCCGAAGTATTCTGGACCGCAGTGGTCGGTTGGTAAGCACTAGGCCTGACTACTTCGCAAGTGATGCTAGCGCCAATCCAGGACTGGGTCGACAATGTTCCAAAGAGACTTACGTTTATGGGCAAAGGAGCAAAAGTAAGTATTCGCGCTTCTCCGTGTGGGTCCTGGTTAACACATCTCATCAAGGGGGATGAAATTCGACAGCTCTGGAATGTGAGTCCAGTGGTCCAACATTAAAGACGTCGTAGCGTTTGAACTGATTGTCATTGCCTTGTAGATCACGCCGCCATGATTCCAAATTATATTATCCTAGAACGGAACGTGATGTATTCAAAGTACTTGGACTGCGCTATGTTCACCCAACACTGAGGAACGCTGATGCATGATGCGACTGGCGATCTTCACAACTTCCACTTGGATATTCTACTTGTGCGTGGGGAGTAAATCCCAACGCCGTTCTCTGCTAACTTCGTAATTGCTTCCACAGTCATGCAATGTATGTAGTTTTCGCCTGAATGATATCGCAATCGGAGTAGCGCCTGTGCGCCTCCGATTGGTCTACCGCTACCAATACAAGTGACCGAACTCGAGTGATACATGGTACCTGCTGATTTCTTTTGTGCTGAACTGAACAAGCTGACATTCTCCTACGCGGCGAGAACGGGAAGCATACCGGCTCATGCACTCCATGACGAAGTTGAACGTGGTTGACATGTTCCAATCGTTTCGAACATTGCAGACCAACTGGAATCCGAGGACGGCGAAAGCGCCGAGACACGTGAAAATTCAAATGTCGCAAAAAAGGAAAATGATCCGTGCAAGGCTTTTGGCGCTCCTAGGATCCTCGGGGATAATAGTCTCAGCTTGCTCAGCTGCCCTTTTAGTACCAAATATTGCCGCTCGCCCTCTTGTAACACGAAACCAATGACCTACGGGCCTATGGGGGCTCATACACATTCAGCCATTCAGTGATGGTTACCTCTAGATTAACATCCTTCAAACCATCACCCCAGGTTCGCTCCACAGAAGTCGGGGAGGCCCGTAGGTTCTCCTATCCTTTCAATACCATAAGCGCTCCAGATCGGTGGTGAGTGTCTTCTTTGAAAAGCTTCCATGCCTTTGCCTCGCAACTGGCTTATCTCGCTTAGCGCCTCTCATCACATGTCTGTATAGTACTGGGCTTTACTAGGCCTTACTTCACATCAGAGGTTTGTCGGATCTCAATGAGCTCAATATTCTAGCCGGACACTAGAATGGGAGACCTCGAATTCATTGCAAGATCAGCTCTCGTTATGATGCTATGGGTGTCACAGGGCGCATCTGGGGTGGTAAAACTTACTTGAATGCTCTGGACTCTTCCGGACTCGGCAAATATTGGGCCAAGATATTAATGATTGCTCGATGTTCGCTCAGATCAACTCAATCTGCGAGGCCTGCGAGCGAGCGCTTTTATTGGTGCAGAGGACTCGGCTGCTACCCGAAACGGTGTGTTCCTGCGAATTATCCTAATGAGCGCTCAAAACGAGTTACCAGAGGTTACCGGCTGCTGTGGGCAATTATTGGGGATTCAGAGTAGTTTTCACATCTGATTTCAAAAGGTTGTGTCTTCTTGCCAGTTGTGAAAACTTTGATTGAGTCACTGTAGGTCACTGTGCGAGAACTACCGGTGCGCTCGGTACGCGTGGAGTGGGACACTGTGGGAGTGTCTATGCATGTTGCTTCCCCTCCAATCCCCTTCATCCTCATAGTATGGCGGGCATCGCGCACATCGAAGAAAGCAACAGAAGCTGTTCTCCGAGCGTCTCGAAGGCTAGAAGTTAAACCTGAATTTTTCAGAGTTAACAGCTTTTTTGAAAACAGTCGTGTAAGCGGCTGAATTTTCTAGTGAATTCCCCTATTATGTAAATGAGCAGAGTCATGTGGATTCGAAGCAAATTTGATCATATCCGTATCTCGTCGTCGCAACCGATCGCTACTACGAGCAGTCGCCTGGACATCGATATGTAACTACAGTGGAGTCGTTCTAAGTATATGTGTTATTCGACGTCGATTATCATCGGCGGTCACAATAGTATTATGATGCACTAACCCAAGTGAGTTATTTCGAGACGCACATAGGCAGCTCTCCACCAATCGCGATAGATGCAGTCGTGAGTCGTAAGGCTCAAAAGTGAGTTAATTTGCCAAAGGTTTTTGCCAAAAGTTTTTGCAGATGGCCTGGTGTGTGGTTGGTTTGAGACCAGACGTTCTAGGGACACCGGTTGATCCCGGCAAAAGCGAATCACCGCGGGCAGGACTGCGAGCTGACTATACTAGTACTATGTCATATTTCAGCATTCTGATCCAGACCAGCTTACGGTAATTACTCCTTGCGTCAAAGAATGATCGACATGATTGTGACTAAACCTGTGAGATTGGAGCTCTTGATCCCAAGAGTGTTGTCTGTTACAGTGTTGTCTGCTAAGGAATTTAATGTCTACTTCACACATTTGTTATTGGAAACCAATCTCTCCGCATCCACGTTGCCCTTTCAGAACATGAGGTTCCGATTTTCATGCAAACATAGATTGTTATGGAAAATTGTGGGGGATCGGTTACAGCAACTTGGGGAGGGAGAATGAACACATGTTTTGTTGTCAAAACCAATGATGAGATGGAGGTATGAGATATTGCAGCTTAATCTTATTTCTGAAAAGGCGCATCGATAAGGCGACGAGGCGGGCTCGACTTCCAAAAGCAGCCATTGAGGCGCATCGATAAGAGTTCTGCCAGTAGTCTTCCTGTGTATCAGTGGCCGCCGTCAGGGAGATATCAAATAGTAAGGTACGTGCTTCCATGAATGACCAGGGTGGAGTGCGATGGCGACTTACTTGTACTCTGCAGGGACATTATGATTGACTAACCTTTGGATATGAAGTTCAGAGGGAGTTAGAGAACCGTCGTTTTGGGAATCTCGCTTGGCGGGGCAGAGCAAGTGTACTACTAGCTCCGAAAAAAAGATGTTTGTGAATACTAGACGTAAGATTTCCAGTTTACCAGTGCTGAGTCTCAGATCTCAGCGGAGCCCTGGGTCAGTCCTGGATCTCGGTAACTATCCGACGGCTGTTTGTGACAGTTTGTCTCTGTTTAATTTTCTCCGACAGTCGATCTCTTTTGCATATTGAATATTCCTAACGGCCATGTTCCACGGTCAGGTAGGCACGAAATACAAGACAAACGGTAGATCTAGAGTATCTAACCGCTCACGTTAGTCTCACGTGGAATCCCCATAACGGCTCTCGTAATTTAATAAAAGGACAGTTCCCAAGCCTTTGATCGGGAGCGTCGTGGAGGAAACGAGTTTTCTGTCAACTTTTGTTTCTCTCGATTTCAGACCTTTTTAGACCCGACCGTCGGACGGAGGCAATGTCTATGGTCTATGATCATGGGCCCCCGTCTTCATCCGCGAACCGAGACTTGCCGACTTCAGGATTGTCCTGTATGCAAGGTTAGGACGGCGGCGATAATCGCCTGGGCAGGTGCAGAAACGGACCTGACTACTAGATCTCTGTTCTGAATTGAAATCAACCCAAGTGCATGTGAGAGCCGACATTTTCAAATCAGATGAGTACTTGATTGGAGTTGATTGGTCGGGTAATTGAAATGTCCTGACGGTCGTCCTTTCCTATGAGCGCGATATAAATCTGGGTACACTTCATGCGTACAAAAAGTTGGCCCAATTTCCGTTGCATTGCCTCCTCCATAACACCACATTATTTGGTTCACCTAGCCCCCCTCTCATGCCCCGCCATTTAACATCTTTACATATGTCCCAAATAACTGATGGCGACGTAACTTTGATTACCCCCATCTCGCCGTCAAACGCACCTTGGGACCAGTGCCCCCCATCATACTCTGGAAGTGCAATGAACAATATTGGGTGGAGTTACTACCCTTTGCCGCCGTCTCCGCCCATCTCTGTCGGCTCAAACACCACCGATTCTCCGGGACCCGCGTCCAAGATGCTTGGTACCCGTACAACTCCTGACTCCGCGCGCGAGAAGGAGCAACAATTGTGCTTGCCGACGCATCAAGTATTTGACTTCCCTGAGGTGCAGATTGTATCGTCACCTTCACCATCCGTCTCTCCACCACCCACAAAGCCCTCTCAACCATCCATTTCCATTGATACTGAAGTACTCACGGAAGGGCTATCTTCCCTTCCCGTCGCAGGCCCTTCAAAGAGACCGCGAACTGGTGGAGAACGTATCACCACGAAAGACTTTGTACCACCTGATGTATCGGGCCTAAGCAAACGTGAAGCACGTCTGGTTAAGAACCGTGCCGCCGCTTTCCTCAGCCGGCAGCGGAAGCGGGAGGAATTCGAGGCTATGGAGATGTAAGTACCTAAGTTAATTCTTAGGTGCATCACAGGATCTAAATGATACCGGTATCGCCGACATAGTCGCGTCAAGGAGCTGGAGGAAGATAATGCACGTCTCCAAGGCGCTGTCAAAAGAGGACACGATGAATTGCTCTCGGAAATAGACCAACTGCGCATTCGCCTTTCTGCATCTGAAAAAAGGGGGCGCGAACTGAAGGCCGAGCTTTCACGAAGGTCAATGAGCGATGTCCATGTGAAGACAGAGGGTTACGAACATTGTTTGACTCCGGTCTCACCGTCTGCATCGCTGCCGACACACTCCCACCAGAGGTCTGGAGCAAGTCTCGGCCTGATGGTAGGCAAGCTAGCTTTTGTAAATCAGAATTATAAGACCAATGACCCAACAGCAGGTTCTCCTATGCACACTTCCGTCCCTTCTTTCCATGTCTCCTAGGTCACTTCCCACCACATACTTTATTCCCTTGTCGGATCCCTCGGTTCTACACCCCTCTTGCAACTTCGACTACAGCTCCATCATCCCAAGCGAATTTGAGTGGGCACCACATCCTGACGGGGGGGCAGTGATGAACCTTGGTTTCGGCGATCTCGCAAAGCTCTCTTCGAGCGCTGGTTCCTCATCCCCTCGCAAACTCGAGATCCATTCCGAAGCAATCAGAGCTCTTGGGGGATTCGAAATTTCCTTCGACGCCAGTCCAGTCAACGACGGACTAATTCAGGTTCGAATCCACCCTTCCCAATCACACAATATCAACTCCAATCGGGATGCCCAACGTGCACCCCCATCTTCCGTGCCTATGTGGTTCGAGTCAGCCCCAAATAACTATGGCCCTGCCTTCTCAGCTGCCTTATCATTTACTGCCTCGTCGGCACCGACATCTTCTTTCGTGCCATTAACCAGTGATTTCGACTTGGATCCTTTCCTGAGTGGAGTTCATGACGCAGGAATGCCGTATGGCAGCTGTGGACCGACGTTCGGTCATCATTCATCGGATGCCACATTTGAACACATACCAGGGTTTATGAGTGGTACTCGCAACGATTTCTCCAAACATCGCGCACGAGTTACCATGAGGAACCTATCAACCATCGGGATGGAAGGAGAGTGGGAGGTTCCAGCCTGCTGAGAACCACTACAGTTAGTCAACCGCGTTACGCTCAATAATCATTACGTATTTGCATTCTGCACGCCTTTGAAGTTGCAGGGATTACCATATTGGAATTTATATCAGTAGCCACGTTACTCGCTTGGGCTGGCCTTGAAGCAATTGCTCATTATTCGTTCAAAAGTATACTGGATAGTTTTGCGTAGGCTTGGCAAATATTGGAGTCGCGTAAGGTGGCAGAGTCCTCGCTGCGCGCTTCCTTCCTTTTGCAGACATTCCGCAGATCATCAACATTAATGCATCGCGGCATTAATGCATCGCGGTCCGAGCACGTGGAATCCGATCCGTCACCGAAGTAAACACATATGCATCGGAACTCCAGTGCCGCCAAGGGAGCTATATTTCTGGAGGTCGTCCACTGGCAAGCAGCGGGAACGTTAGGCAGCAGTTGTCCGTTACAATCAACCTTCCCGGTAATCGCGCCGGTTCCGACGCTCATTATCCGCCAGACAACATTAATGAAGAGTCTTTATCCACCTGCAACGGCGATGAAAAAACCATTAATATTAATGAGTTGATAGATTTGGCTAACGGAGTTTCAGCACAGAGTTTATTCCGAGTTGTAATATTAGGCTCTCGTACTGATACGAAAGCCACGTCACGCCTGAATGATGAACTTCGACTTTCATGTGCTCATTCCCTTTCATGGTTAAACTACCATAAGATCCCACCACCTCATTATCTAAAGGTAGTGGATGTGCAATTGATTGTCTTCCGTTCCTGATGTCGACTGAGTAGCGTGTACATCCGTGCTTTCTGAATTTGTAGTAGTATCAGCTTCTCCACTTTCACTGTCCTTCCTAGGTTTGTTTTTCTCTATGCCCGGCCCGTCGTCTGGGTATAGATTGTTCTGCTCTATATAATCGATAACAGCCGCTGGGAGGAGATAGTGTACTGAGAGACCCCGACGAAAGAACAGCCGGACCTTCGTCGAGGAAACATCGTTCTGGACAAGCTGGGGGATAGGGTAAATGCTGTTCCTCCAGTGCCCCAGGCTGTCAATTGCTTGATCCATGGCGGACCCTGTGCGCTCAATGACAAACGTGCCATGTCGTCCGAGTATATCATCGAGCTAGAAGACAGTACATTAGCCTACAACACATGCAGTTTTTGAAACCCAAGTAGATACCTACATCATCATGAGACCAAACGCCTGGTTCAGACATAGTGCTGATCAAGTCTGAACCAGCAAGGAGCATGATACGAACGTCGCGATGTTCGCCATCTCGAGTGGATACACCACCAATAACCGCATTGATCTCGTAATCAAAGTGATCAAGCACGACAGCCGTACGTTGATAATTCTGCAATGCCTCCCAGGAATCGACCATTAGCCATGATGACTCCTGTTCAGTAGCGAGCGTGCACATTTTAACCCTGCGTTATGGGGAAGATGATATCAGTATTGCATTAGGAGATAGTTGCGCAATCCAAGGCTTCAATTTGAGAGATAAGTAGCTTTGCCTCCCAAGATCTCGGAACACCGGACACACACATACATATATCAGGGCATTTTCCGAAAAGAAATGCGTTCTTAGATTCGCTGTGAGACTCAGTTGTGGTCCAAAGACAGGTACACTTAGCGTCCCAAGCGTTCCGTTACGAAAGAAGCGCATGCGATTGGCCCGGCCCGACCACTTGATGTAGAGACCATTGAGGTCACTCCCTCTAGGAAAAATACAGTCCTTCTACCACATATGTGATGTTGCGACCCATAGGGAAGAAATAACCGAGCCGCACTTACCGATGATATGCGCTAACTAGTCCCGGTTTCTTGTAGTCGTCACTGACTGGACTGAGATATCCACCGACAATCTCAAAACTGGTGTTCTGCCGAATGAAGTCGTCGGCGATTTCGAACATCCGAAGGTGGTGATATGTAATAGGATTAAAGGAGCCGCATGCTACCAAGACGATCGGTTGCTTAGTGGAGGCATGTAGAGTTCGACGGAAACGATGAGAGGTAAAAGTATAGTTTGGAGGGTTCGCGAAGGTAGGCGTTTTGTGAGTAGATATTTCGGCGGACATAGTGGTGCTGGAATGAGAAAATGATTATGCTTTTGTGGTGCTTTTGCGCCGGCTGACCTATTGACATACCGGAGACGATGTTCCCCCTTTCTGGAAGTTACTACTCATACTGGCATAATCTCCACGATATTGAACACGGGCGATTTATAAGAACACATTCCCTGCAGGCATTTCTGCTATGGGACATGTCATATGCTGACTGCCCAGCGAACTATACTTGTAAATAACTTACATGCAAAGAGGCAACAGTTGAACAAAGTACCTTACATAGGAAGTGTGAGAAAATGCAGCGGCAACAACCGTGACGGAGAAATCCTCGGTTTGTCCAGGAATATATTGTGAACCACGGTTTGCTGGTAGTGATTATGCGCAATCATAGCCATATGTACATGACGGCGCCAGCGATCTTGAAGCTTGACCAGCTGTGCATTGCGGCGCGAGTTCGTAATAGTGCAGATTTTAGTAACAGCTCCGAGTCATTAGCCCTTAGACTTGTCGCTTGACGCTGACATGATGTTGACTTCTGTACAATAATGTTACCGCTTGCATGCCGTTGCAGACAACTTGATTTTTTTTCCCTTTCCTCTCGCGGCATCAAGCTGTCGGTCTTTCACGATTGGAAGGAATGATGAACTCTGCCAACAATCGGAGGGGTGGACGCCATGGACCGCGGTAGCTTTTCCACCCTCAATTCCACGAGTTCAACTTTCTAGATTACTTATTGGTACCCTAGATATTCATTAACCCGGGCCGTAGCTTGAGTCCGATATCTGGCCAAAAAATACGGCATAATAATAAGGCATGGTACAATGACATGACCCATCGGCAGTGGGCACCCATCGACATTGACCAGAGCTCTGTCACGGTCTAGGGTAACTCAAGCCTGAGGTAAAAAAAATTGACGGGAACCATGACAGGATCTTTGGTAACCATTGGAAGTGATGATGAGACTACTTCTTCGCCCACACAATCTTGCCCTTCACCCAGGTGCTTAATACATTACCTTGGTAGTCAAGTACCACCAAGTCCGCATCTGCTCCTGCGCGCAGCGTACCCTTCTTGCTCTCAATGTTCAGGCACCTATACGAATGGTATTAAGCAACCACCCACAGGATCCGCTTTTATGCTTACCTAGCAGGATTGTAAGTTGCACATCTGATAGCTTGACCGATGGAGCAGCCCGTGTAGCGCACGAAGTTCCGTACACATTTGTCGAGGGTAACCACGCTGACGTTCAGTCATTACATATGCAAAGATGGTAAGTGATGTTAACAAACCTTCCAGCAAGGGTGGTGGTACCCTCCACGTAAAGCTTATCGCCCTCCTTGTAAAATCGACGGCCATCGCGCCAGTCATGAACACCATCCTTGAGGTGCGGATCGAGAACCTTCATGGCTATGGGGACGTCAGTAAAGTAAAGTAACTTCGTAAACAAAGGGGCCTACCATCGGTAATCAAGATGCACCCGTCTGGATGAGCACTGTGTGCTAGCTGCCGAAAATATCAAATACAATCATATATACACATCAACAGTGAAAACGCACTCTCACGGAATTGGGATGAGAGTGAATCCCATCCACGATAATCCCATAGAATGGTCGATCGAATGGTATGGTCGTCACACTGTTCTTCGGCTCACTTTCGCTTGATCGCCTACTCTCCAGGGGCATAGCGGCGATAGCGGCAGGGCCCGGGCTCACGATGGATTTGTCTGTGGGAAGGCGAGACTTCTCATAAGCTTGTTCCGCAAGGAGCATGGGTGTCTGAGGGGGTGTCCTAATCTCATCAAATGCTTCTGATATGTGATTATTTGAAGGCTCTTTGGTGCTGGGAGGTATCGAAGCCTTGAGGGCACTGATAATGGCGGAAGGAAATGGCAAGAAAGTTGAAGAAGACGAAGGAGAGAGATAAGGAGAAGCGCCAAGTAGACCAATGATAGACGGGTCGCGATGGTGAAGTTGTGGCATTGCATTGAAGAGATGCGTGATGCATCTCGCACCATTCCGTACTGCTGCAGCCGCGATATCCGTCGTAGCCATACTATCCTCGTTAGGCACAACCTAGCATCTTCGTTGTCAATAAGAGCATACCTATGTCCAATGCAGAAACAGATTCCGCGCTTGCTGGCTTCATTGATGGCTTCCATAACGCCTTCGACCTCAGGCGCAGCTGTTATCATGCGTACACCCACAGTATCGTGATCGCCGTCGCCTGACATGAGCCAGTCTTCCGCTTCCGCCAGGTTCTCTGGACTGTAAATCGACTCAAAAGTTTCGAACCCATCTGAGGCAGGGATAATTAATGCAGGTGAGTGTGCGCCCCGCTTGGACATTTGAAGGAATGGCCCTTCGGCGTGCCACCCGAGGAGGTGTGCACCGTTTGGAGGCGACCATGGACGAAGCAGGTTGAGAAGCTTAGGGTAAAAAGACTTTTCTTGCGTCTGTTATAGTGCATATATGTTATGTGGATGAAACTTGCAAGGACTGGAAGCTTACGACGATTGTGGGGACCAAGCTGAGAATTGACAAAGAAATAAGGGACTACGAAGGAGTGGAAGATGCGCAACGCACGCAGTTACACCTGTCTCAACAATTCTCTCTGCGACCAACTTCAACCCATCTCGATAAGCTTGGTCGTCGCCTTCGTAGACAGAGAAGTCGAACCCAAACCCTCCATTGATCTGAATGTCAATGAAGCCTGGACTGTTCAAAATAATTTTAGTCGTCAGCAGGAGAAAATACGTAACAAGGGTCGGTTAAACAAGTTCCAGGGTCAAGGCTGTGGCAGAAGTCATAACCAGGACGCCCACCTCAAGATGTTTCCACCCAGATCAATGATCGTATTCGGACGCTCCTTGCGCAGGAAAAAAGTTTGCTACATGATATGATATAGCAAACAAACTTCTAGAGCTCGTGGAAGGTGGCCCACCTGCGCATTTAGTATGACACCGCGCCGCTCGTCAATCCACAAGTCCTTTTCAATTCAAACCACCATCTTCCTGCGGGAGCAAGCAATTTGTGAAGCAGACAAGACCATTCGATGTTGTCGCTGCCATAGGCAGATGACTGTAGCTGTGCAAGAGGCTGGCGCAATACCGTATGGTACTGAAGTACTGACAGCTACATTCTGCTACTGGACGGACCAGATCGCCGATGGTCCATATCATGCCATGTGGACTACTCTCTCTAGCGCGCATGCAAGAACACGTTTGAACTCGTAAGCTCCATTTTAGTTTCTAACCGTGGCAACCTCAGCCTCAAGGAATGTTGTGATAGGTCACTATCTTTACAAAGGATGAAACCTTGGATTAGCTAGCAGCATCCAGGCCCGGTTAATGATACGCTCAATGACCTCTTGTGCAACCAGTACAAGGTCGTCGTCATTCGACAGCCGATGACCCTCAGAGATACCGGCGCACTAACCAATATGTTCGAGTCTTCTACACACCTGTCTGTGAGTTGAAAAGTTATCACACTTCGCACGGCTCATACAGGTATGATTTATCTGCCGGGCTCATGGGAACAGATCATTCTCGTGGGACATCGATCATCAGATCGATAGAGAGTCCGATAGGGTGGCCCCTGCGGCGTAGAGCAGGTTCCGAATCATACCTGATATCAGCGTGTAAGCTTGGGTGCTACTTACGACTTTTCCATGCTCCCGATGGTTGGAAGCGTGGTGGTTGCGGCCCAAGGCACCCAGGAATGAAGGGCACAGGACGACGCCGCAGGGCCGCCAGTGAAACTCAACCGAACATGTGGCATTTGTCGCGAAGCTATGCATTCCAAGCGCCACTGACGTGACTCAGATAGGGATCCGACTCACCTCCCAAATCTAGATGTGCGTTGTCATTCTGCTTTACTGTAAGTTGCCGTATGGACGTTATCCACCTTCTTGAGCGCCCTCCATAGCAAGCGGGATACGAATTCGGAATGGTACGAGGCTTATGGAATAAGTGACCCAATCGGTTTCTTCTTTGCTTACCAGTCGCCCCAACTGGTGGTGATTTAGGGAATCGCGGCTTCCTTAATCCCGCCAACTGTAGAGACGCGACACCTGATGATCCTGATCCATGTTTATAGAGAAGGTTCCACGATAAGCTCACCGACATGCCGACATTGTTTGACAGCACAAAATTTTCTTCAGCGACGACTCTGGAAACCCTCCCAGACGAACTGCTCCTGGAGATCATTTCGGAAGTCATTCTCTCCTCTACGAGGCCTGACCACAACAAACTACAGCAATCTTTACCTATTGCAGGCACCACCAGAACAGGTCGGAGGAGGAGAGCAAAGGAGATACCAAGCGGCATCCACGCCGTAGGTCTTACCTCCCGTCGCCTCCATAACCTCGCGAACACTGTGCTTTATCGCACTGTAGTTCTCGATAGAGAGAAGGATGTCTTGTTATTTCGAAGAACTGTCGATGGCGCTCGAGAAGCGGGTATGTCTGCAAAAACGGGAGAGGTGGCCATCACTTCGGCCTTCTTGCAAAATGCTGTGAAGCGCCTTGCAATTACACATGCACCGATGTACACCGATCTCACATTTGTGTTCACGCTGCTAAATCCGGGTACGAAAGTGTCTAACAGCGACATTGCCGCCATCATTACTGCATGCTCTGGCGCGCGCACAATAGCCATACCTTCTCAGTGGGCACTCGTCCTGTGCGACATTAGGAAAACTCAAGAGGGATCAGAAGGAGGGGAGGCGCTGAACAACCCCACGGAGCTTCTCCTCGGCTCTTATGTCGATTTCGCCAAAACACGCTTGCACTATCCCTCCAATTGCTCGATGGCGACCCTCGGCACCCTCCACACCCATCCATTCCCTCCCCGCGACACCAAGTACCACGCGTCCTTCAACGCCAGATCACATCATGCGACATGACTCTGCCAGTGCTTCGAATAATCCATCCTCGGCTACTATTTTCCACCACATTACCCACCTTTGCATTGCGGAACCAGCTTATGCATGGTGTTCGCCGCTTGCACTTCTAAAAGTCTTCCCGTCGCTAACGCACGTCGCACTCCCCCGTCGTGCACACGCAAACACCGAAAACGACAAGCTCTTCATGGAAGACGTAAAGGCCATTTTGCAGGAGCCAAGGATGGAGGTGATCGTCATCACCATTTTTCCGCAGATCTTAGCCAGAGCAGACAAAGAACATGTTGCCGATCACGATGCAAGCCGGTCGCTGGATATCAAGGACAGCACTATTTGGCTCGCTGCGGAAGAGCTGAGAAAGAGGGATGGGCGTCTGTTTATTGTGAATGGACACACAGGTAGTTGGAGAAAAGATTGGCAGGGTCCAGCAGTGGTGGCGAACCCTAAAGGCCCTAGAAATTGGTGGAGGAAAGCTATGAGTGCATAGACGCTGTCTTAGAGACTGGGTGTAGAATCTTTGCTCAGTGCGAAACATAGAGTATAGCATGTATTAATGCCTAGACAAGTCTAGGAACTCGATGATTCAATAGCGACGCCAAGAGAGGACCTAGCATAGCACATGATTGGTGGTATCCAAGAACCTGACACTTTCGGGAACAACACAGCGCTTTGCGTGCGAGTCAAAAAATGCGATGTTGTGCCTAAGCTGAGCAGATACAAGGAACCCGCTATGACAGTGATCAACTGTAATTTGTGCAAGCGATCCTGCCATGAGCTGACGAGGATCTTCATGGCCTCCTTCCGCGCTTATTTGTCACTCTCATCTCACTTTCTCTGTGACGAGGGAGAGGTGTGGTTGGTAGCCTGGGTTGGGGCTGCTATCACTGTGCGGTCAGTAAAGCCGCCATCTATTAAAAACAGATATTGATAGATACTGACATCATTCGTTTGGCTCTGCAGTTGATAGCGAGAAAACTCGACTAGGACAGAGGTATTGTTATCCATTCATTCGGAGAATAAAATGCAACTCTCGAGAACGATATACGGTCCGCAGAACCAATGGCTAGGTGGAAAATGTAGAGCCCGCGACTCGTCACGGAATGGACGTTGCGTCGGCAGGAGATGAGGATGTCGAATAATGGCCAGGAGTTCGGAGCCTTTGCAATTCTCGATGCCTCAATTATCATCAGACGGCCCGTAACGAGAGACTCGCAGCGAAAGAAAGTACTTGTATGTGGTACGCTTGCACCGAAAGACACCCTTTGTCCTGCAGAATTTTTACAGAACTGCTACTCTCGTCTTTCTCCACCTGGGCCCTTTCGATCTTCTCTGTAATCAGTGTGCACTGACTGCCAAGTGTGCCAGACGGTGTGCGCCGTATAGTACTTGAAGCGGTGCGTGTGTCAGACTCTCAGTACGTGAAGATCTGAATCAGCGTACGCCGCCCATTCACTGGCGTGCCATCACGGGCTACTATCTGTCCGATTCTGTCGTCACATATATGGTTCAGCAATCGAAGAATTGAAATGGCACAGCTTGGTCCACTTTGCGGCACTTCACCGGACACGTAATCCTGCCTGCCAAGAGCAAAACGTTTGATCAATGCCACTGCCAGACTTCAGACTACTTACTGAAGCTTAAGAGTTTCCCTCTTCCTCTGGCTGCGCAAGATGACAAACAATCATTATAATCGGTACTAGCGAACTCCGGGTAAATAACAAATGGCCTAACTTTCGGAGGACAGCTTATTGACCCTCAATTAGCATCAACCTTCCAAATTTCCAACAACCGTCTTTACATAAATGAACACCGCTTGCCGTTGTGAGCAGGAATGCTGAGCCTGACTCTATGCTGGCACCTCGGAATCGGATCAAAATGTGACCTACACTCCAAGGGCGCTCTTGGCGTTTCGACATATTTAAGAACAGGTTGCATGCTTTTGGATCCTGTGGCTATCTTCAACCCAACACTCAATTTGAGTCCTCACGACTGTACTGAGCGCTATTATGACCTCACGATCAGCCCATACAACTGAAGGTGAGGTTCTTCATTAGTTTTCACCCGAATTGAGATGCTCAAAAACGTCCCCGAATAGAACCAGTGCGAGCGAGTAGCATTCGGCTACCGATTCGTTCCCGCACAGAGACATCTGACGCACTCAGGCGACTGGGGCTCGGTGGACACCCAGAGGAAGACGATGACGAGGTTGCCATTGTAGATCTCCTTCCTCCTCCCAGAAGACGTACGTCAGTGCCTCAAATTGAAGAGCTCTCCCTAACTTCCCGTGCAGGCACGCAGAAGGAGCAAGATGAGCAAGACGAAAAGGCTCGTAAGCGGGCAATGAAGAACCTCGTGAACTCGTGGCAGGAGCGACTGCAGCTCATCAGTGTCATCGTAAGGTGGCTAATCTTGTGACTGTGATTAGACTGATGACGACCTCCGTGGGCATTACGCAGACGACATTCTTTGCATCCATAGAAGCAGGGATGTTGGTTCCAGTGAACACTGATCCGAACGGAGAGAACGCCTTGCCAGGTCTCCTCAAAGCTGCGAATGCAGGATTTTTGGGCGCATTGATCATGCACGTTTACGCAGGTAAGTCGGATGGGGCATCATCACCTCATTATGGTTTATGACTCATCCGTGCACAACGCATGTATTACACAGCTATCCTATCATTCCTGGCAGCCTTCCTTTTGATCCGATATAAACTGAAAGAGGCCTCAAATGAAGAATTATTCGCAGAAGGCAGAGCTAAGGGATTCCGCATTGTGGCGTCTCCATTGAACGGTTCATTCCATGTCAAAGACGTTGAGAGAGATGCCCAAGACCCTGACCCAGAGGATTCACCGCAGAAAAATAGATCGGACGACCCCCCATCGCTGAAGCGGATGGGATCAGAGCCTGCAGAGCCTCCTATCTTTGCCAGGGACCCACATCTGGAGCAGGTCGGGTTTTGGAGTCCTACGATTTCATCGCATATGCTGAGCCGCGTGCACACGCTGTGCATTCTCCTCGCTGGGGTTGGATTCATGCTTGCGATCATGGGTATCATAACGTATGCGTGGGCACTGCAACCGAAGGAGGTCAGCATTTTTGCGACTGTGTGCCTCGGGGTCGCTGTCCTTATGATGGGGGTGCTTTTGCTCCCTGATCCCTAGGAGTTGAGTACAACTCATTGCTCTCCATTTCATGACATTCTACTTCCCTTATACCTCTGTACGTGTCATATCCATAATCTACATTCGTAATAAGTCTTCTTGCATACATCTTGTCGAGCATCTCGCAATAAGCTTTTTCTTAAGAGAAATTGTTCGGCAACCGATTCATGAATATATGTATGAATGTTAACCACACCTTATTCAAGATGGCCATCTTGGCTGAAGTCATCCAGAGTCCACACATTGTAGCGTGATTTGGCACTTATTATGTCGCAGCGACTCGGCCGACAACGCAAAATGTTTAAATTTGTTACGGATCATGAGCCCGATCTCAGAACAACTTTTGTTATCTCAAAGTTATTTCTGTTTCAACCCCGAAACCTTTTTATGTACCATACAGACGACACTCGTGAAAGTTTTCTTCTGTACACGCTAACGATAGACTAGCCTAACGGGACCAAGATCACAAGTTTGCTTGTACGAGTGTCGGGTCACTCCACAGTTCTTGCAGAATCCAGATCACTGGTTGCGTTTGCCTCGTGCATCCCCATTGGCTCACTAAATCTGCGTCGTGGACATATCCTAGCCATCCCACGAGCCAGCACTTGGTCATCTGATAGCATGGTTCAGAGTCGGACCCGGCAAGAGAAGAACACTCTCTGCATCAGGTTAACTGAATCCGTCGTGTTCCTACGTGCCTCCGATCCGACTGGCCGGGATCTCGTCCAGGACAATGCAGCACCTGCGATGGTTCGCGGGCTGCTCACCCTGAACATCATGAAGCCTACTCGTATCTCCAGCATCGAGATTGAGCTGCAGGGGAAAGCTACTACTTCGTCGTTTGAAGGTGCGTATACCTCGATTTTAATTTTTGCAGAAGCATAACATGGCCGTTTATGTGCACATAGGGGTTGGTGCGCGCCGCATAGAGGTGACAGAACAGCACAAGGTGTTTTCTGCATCTAGTGTTTTCTTTCAAGCAGCCTCGTCGCCGTCTGCCCGACGTACTGCTTCGGTTGGCCCTGGTCTTCCAGGCCGTGACTATGATGAAGTCCATTATCCCGGAGAACACAGTCCAGTCCCGACTCCACAACGTGGGCTTCATCCCAATGACCTTCCGGCATTCCACGCCAGGAGCGCTAGCGTGGATCCGCGTCAAATTTCTTCAAATGGGCGTTATTTCAGTGACAACATTGTTTTGCAGCGCGATGCCCATGCGCCTCACCACCAAGAAACTGTTCACCTCCCCCCCATTCCTCCTTATAGCCCGCCCTTGAGCTCCTCCTCGTTTATTGCAGACCATCGTCCCTCGCCCACACACTCGCACTCGGGCTCAATTTTCTCAATGTTCTGGTCACCCCAAACCAGAAGATAGTCCAGCCCAGACGCTTGAAGACCTTCGACGAGCGCTCAGGAATAACATAGAGGCAAGCCAACCGAGTACGTCATTTTCTGACTGCTTTTTATTTCTCACGTCTATACACCTTATAGGTCTAGGTCATCATGGCTCGTTCCACACGCCCACTGCTGGCTCTGCTACATCAAGCATATACTCGTACCGCGATATTTCTCTCTCCCGTCGGCCAAGCATTGAAGACATATCTGAAAACGAGCAATTGTCTGGCGAGACATCCCAGCTCAGCTCCCGCACACGTTCCCCTACAGAGTCGCAGAGTCCAACCGTTGTCCCCCAATGTCGCAGCAGATGATATCCATCGTGGGAGAAAGCACGCCCGGTTTTCGCTTTCTGCTGTTGTCAATGCAATTGACACGATGGTGGAGCGTGTGAGGTCACGTTCCCCGCGTGCTGAGTCCCAGAGGAGAAGCAAGAGTGGAAACCGTGATACCGAACGAGGGAGGACGCTGGACAGGGGAAAGGGGAAGTTGCTGGAGCCATCGTCGCATGAACATGAGAGGCAAAAGCATCATTCCGCTTTTGGAAAAATGGGAGAAACTCTTAGGGCTGGAGGAGGAACATAAAGAAGTAGGGGAGGGTTGGAAGGAATTCAAGAAAGGTGGATTTTGATGTATGCCGCATTGTTGCTGACGGTGCTCATTCTCGCTCTCAAGGAACATATACCTATCCCATCTCGTTTACCATACCAAACAACTCGCCTCCCACCATCGAATGCGATCACGGATCCACGATTGGAGACTGAAGGCTGAAGTGCACCGACCCGGTGCATTCACACAAAAGCTGACTGTCCAACGTGAAGTCCTTGTAATTGCAGCACCTGGTGAAGATGATACCGAGGACTCGGAAAACATCATCATCGAGCGCCAGTGGGAGTCGCAGCTGCAGTATTTGATAGCAATATCGGGACGCAGATTTCCCATTGGCGGAACCATACCCATTGATCTTACGATCATGCCTTTCACGAAATCCAAGGTGCATGGAATATCTGTTTACATCGATGGTGAGTAACTGTAGATGTGCTTGCCTGCCCTCGAGCCTAAAGTACTGTGCAGAACGAATTGAGTATCACACACAAATGAAGCGGATCGCACGCTCACAGCCTGCACAACGAACAACTTTGCTTTCACTCAAGAACGAGGTTAACGGCGAGAGCGAGCCGTTACTCCCTCTCATTTCCGACGACCCAGAGGCATTCCGGAAGTCACCTTTGTACCAACTTCTGAACGCTGACGATGACGAGAATGAGATGGCCATGGCTGTCATGGGTCCAGGGCCATGGTCATTCCACCACGAATTGCGACTTCCTGAACACTGCTCCCTCATTCATTTCTCCAATCGGAATAAAAAGAGCAACATCACCATCAATCACACACTGAAGATCGTCCTTCGCGTCGAGCGTGGCGACGAGGCAGTCGACCCGAAGACGAGGAAACCCAAGCTATTTGACATCTTCATTCAAACGCCTGTGCACATCTTATCTGTAAGTTCTTTGTATGTTCCACTCCAACGCATATTTTGAACAAGTTGTACTTTCAGTGCCACTGTGCCTCAGCGTGGATGTCTCTACCCAGGTACTACGATGTGCTAGATCGCGACTTCGTGAGCAAACGCGTATCCTGTCCATGCGACCTCCGACCCGCGCACAGCACTCACTGCGATCCCGGCGCTAGCGAGCTGTACACACCTGCGTCATTGGACCGCGTGGTCTCGATCGACTCCGCCGCATCGTCTGCCGAGAACCACTCGCCGGCGGGGGACAGCGGGGCACCCATGCAGACGCTTGTGGGGCGGAACGCACAGTATGAACGGCTGGTGTCTGGAATGGAGAGTGAGGCGGGGGAGGCGCCACCGGCGTATGAGAGTATTGGTGATGCGGTGCCAGTGTTTCGGTCTCAGAGGGGTCATTTTTATCATGCTTGAGCTTGTCTGCTTGAGGGGCCGATAAGTTTGTTCATGTCATTATTAATATTTATGCTATGGCATTGTGTTGTGCAATGTCAGGGTACCCGTTAATCAGTAGTTGATAGGCTTTGCTGCAGCGCTGGAGTTACTTAGTAGGTGTAATGCCAATCTTGGTAGAGGTGTTCCAACTTCGGCATTTCACCACGTCCTTTCGTAATTGACACGGTATTGATATTTTACTACTACTAGTAGAATTCAACCTTCTCGCCTCAACAGTGGATGTACTCAAAGTTGATCTTGCCCCCCCCCCCCCCCCCCCCAAGCGAAAGGCTCTACCAATTCCCACCGTTGTTCAGGGTAAGTATCAGTTTGTCGTTGCGTCGGCTACACGAGAAGAGCGCTCGGCCACCTGGAGCAAACGGGAGAGGACTGGATTGCCACGGCAGGTCATAACTCATACTAAGTACGCAATCATTGTTGTGTTGTGAGTCCAGGAACGCAGGAAGCATTCAGGCTCTTGGACTACAGATGGGAAGCAGTCATCCTATCCGGGCCTTGGCATGCATGTAAGCTTGAGGTCCAGTGGTTCGCTTACCGTTTTACTCATACGACTTTCTCAAACTCGCCCTCCAGACATCATAATGATCCGACAAACATTATTATATTATTGTCCTTGCGTTGGACATGCATGGCTTTCCACGAGCATCGAGCATCAGCTGAGGCTTAAACTCACATGTCTGACGCGCCAGCAATCGGATGTTCTGGATCAGCTTCTGGTAGACCTGTTTAGGGCTTTAAGCCCATCAGGCGGCCGCATAGGTACACTCGAACACATGATAACGAGCGACATCCCACTCGCCACTCAGAATTGTAAGTATATGCTCCACCCCTTGTTCCTCCTCATCCTGTAAGCCTTGAGGGTACACCAATGGGCTGGTGATTGATTTCGCCGACAATATTTGCACAGCAAAGGGCTGAAATTATCCACTTGGAGCTCATCCAGCATTAAGGCGTCGAGGGTATTGTGATCAATCAACGCATCTGTGAGAATACGGCTGATGGATATTCTTAGGCATTGTGATCATCCATATGGGTCCTTCGTCGAGTAACGACTGCACGCATGGTCGCCTTGTTATCTCTGTCTGCGGGTTTCGAGCGCTTATTTCCCCCGACAATGCTATAAATCGAGGCTTTCTTGGCGGGTACGCTCAAGACCATCAGCATGCGCCTACTCCCATCCTTTGTGGTTCTTGCCCTCGGGTTGTTGGCTTCTGCCAACTCGTTCCTGTCGCCTTACCGCGTTCATGAGAGACGCGGGCACACTCCCGTTGGATGGTCATACAGCCGAAAACATGACAGTGCCGCTGTCATTCCTTTGCGGTTTGCTCTGAAGCAAAGTAACATTGACGAGATTGGTGACTACCTAATGGCAGTCTCTCATCCAGAGTCTGAGGGATATGGCAAACATTGGACCGCCGGGGAAGTTTTCAAAAAGTTTTCGCCTAGCGTTGAAAGCATTGGAGCCGTTCGTGCCTGGCTTGAAGAGAACGGTTTTGACTCCTCCCGTGCCAAGCTTACTCGTAACAGAGGCTGGATCGAAGTCCAAGCCACTGTAGAGGAAGCTGAGCGTCTCTTGCAGACTGAGTACCACGTGTACGGTCACGAAACCGGTCAAGAGCATGTTGGTGAGCAGAACCTTTGATGTAATTGTTCATGAACCTGACCGATTATGTAGCGTGCGATTCGTACCACTTGCCTGAGCATGTCCAGTCTCATGTCGACTTTGTGACCCCTACTGTACATTTTGACGCCAAGATCTCGAAGCGCTCTGGTTCCTCCGAAGGGATAGGGCGCTCTGTTGGTCAGCCAGGAAATGGTGCTAGCCCAAAGACCACCGGAGAGATCCAGAGTCTCCTGAATCAACTAGAAACTTGTGATGAACAAATCACTCCGATTTGCTTGAGGGCTCTGTATGGGTTGGTTTACGAGCCGCTAGCAGCCAGCAAAAACAGCTTTGGGATCGGTAAGTTTTACAATATGACATTGGTCGCATGAAATTGACTTGACGGACAGTGGAGTACACTCCACAGGCCTACCTGCAAAGTGACCTCGATATGTTTGCCAGCAATTTCTCTGAGGACCTTGTTGGAGTTGCACCTTACATGGTGTCAATAGACGGAGGTGTGTTAGAATAACGGCTCTTGAATTTCTGATAGTTACTTCCTCACCAGGCTATGCACAAACCGAATACACTGGCTTTGATTATAACGGTGAATCCGATCTCGATCTTGAGTACGGGATGAACCTCGTCACCGCCAAGCAGCAAGTCACCTTATATCAGGCTGGAGATATGGTAGAGGGTAAGTGCTTTCATGTAGGACTGTGACATCGCTAAAAATGTGTGAAGGTGCCTCTTTTAACAACTTCCTTGACGCAATCGATGGCACGTACTGCACCTATGATGGCGGAGACGACCCAACTCAAGACGCCATTTACCCTGACCCATATGGCGGAGGCTACGAAGGCCCTGAAGATTGCGGCACTGCAAAGCCTACCAACGTTATCTCGACCTCCTATGCGTACAACGAAGCTGACCTGACGCCCTTCTATACTGCCCGCCAATGCTCGGAGTATGCTAAACTCGGCTTGATGGGCGTTACTGTCCTCTATAGTTCTGGTGACTATGGAGTTGCCGGAAACGGTGGTTACTGCCTGACACCTGACGGTAAGTGTTCCCGACATCCTTCTAGCAAGATGCTAATATCCTTCTTAGGAACTTACTCCCTGAACGGCACGATCTTCAACCCCAGTTTCCCAGGAACTTGCCCCTACATCACGTCTGTTGGTGCCACTCAGGTCAACCCTAATTCGACGGTCTATGAGCCGGAAGGGGCCTGCGAACAAGTCATCTACTCCGGAGGTGGATTCAGCAACTACTTCGCGATGCCTGATTACCAGAAGTCAGCGGTCGAGTATTATTTGACGAATTATTACCCTCAGTATCCTCCTGATATCTGGAACGCCTCAGGAACGGTATGTGCTGCTCAAGCAGTAGATGATAACATCTAATCTCCTGTCGCAGTCCCGTGCCTTCCCTGACATTGCTGCCAATGGAGCTGTAAGTCTTTGTCGTTAAGGATTCACCGGCAGATGCTGACAGTATATCTACAGAACTACGTTGTTGCTATCGATGGTGGATTCTATTTGGTTTATGGAACATCTTGTGCTTCAACCAGTGAGTGGAGCCATCTTGACGATGGTCAATGATGCTCGCCTGGCAGTTGGAAAGAGTCCGATAGGATTTATCAACCCAACTGTGAGTGCCTACCTCAGATCATGGTTTCCCTTTCTCACTAGCTGTTGCAATGAAGATCTACTCGGCTGGCTTTGCTGGTGCTTTCAATGATATCACCATGGGCGGAAATCAAGGATGTGGCACTGCTGGATACACTGCTGTTCCTGGTTGGGACCCAGTCACCGGACTGGGGAACTCCCAATTTCCCCAAGCTTCTTGCGAAGTGGTTACTGCTTCCATAGACTTTGAAGAGGTGACTACGCATGTAGATGACCGAATTTTAGACATGGAAGTAGAAGATCTGAGACAACATAATGCTCAACCTTTCGGATAACGTTATGTCCGAATGCAAGGGAACGGGCTTCTCATTAGCGCCTGATCAGGAGGTTGCCAGTAAATCTACGAATACATGCAACAACAATTCCCGCTACGTAAGTAGTGGGTACTAGGCGTAATGGCTCAAGTTTTACAACGCTTTCAGTTTTGGCAGAGAAATGAGTATCCGTACGTTTTTAGTGCTCTGTTCCCACACTTTTTCTCACGGTTTAAAGTTTATGTCTTGGTCAGTTTAATGTTCATGCCGATGCTGAGCTCTCTCCACTGCGTGTTGTCAAAAATTTCCGACGGTAGATACCTGGCTGGAATGTGACCCCAGGGTCAAGTTTAGCCATTTCTGGACCTATGGTATAAACCGGCTTTGAGATGGTTGATTTATCACATCGGAGCCACATCGAAGACATAGTTTTGCCATCAAGTTCTAGCCAGCTCAAAGCCAGCTGCTACCATGGGTCCAGAACGGTGCTGTATATACATTATAAACCACATATGCATATATATATCCATTAATAATGAATATTGCAAAATTCATTATATATATATTCCAGCAAATACAGCCACGTGCTATCAGCTACAGACATTATAATACATGCTGCTACATAGTCCATATTGTATATATATACTGAACCCCAGAAGTGCTTGACAATAAGTGAAGCGGTGATAGCAGGTGATGGACACTGGCATGGGCTTGGAAGGTGATGGCGGACTTAGATGGGGTTTCAGGGAGTGGTGCATAAATGCTCAATGCGCTACAAAAAGATAAGTTGAGAGCTCTGAATACCACATGATTAAGCACGTACCTTCTTGTGAATGTCTCATGAACCCTCAGTAGTCGCCTACCTGAGTTGAGGGAGTGCCGGGTTTTAGTATGTGAAAAGTGAATATATACACATACCTGGGTTGCTTACATGGGCCGTTGGCAGTTGCTACTAGTTCATACCTTACGGTCAGTAATGGTTTGCGAGGTCCGGTTGCAATGAACTTACCCTATGTAGTTCGAGCCCAAGGCTAAGACATGACCTTGGTAAAAGAGATCGTCAATGTCAGTAATCAACGAGTTTTAGCCAAGCGCTGTTGACATACCAATTGTGAGCCTGTTGTTGCATTTATGCTGGCCAACTGCTTGATTCAGAGTGAGTAGTGTGTGGTTGCTGCTCACCGCTGTTGAGATCATCGTTGAAGGGTTCAGGGCAAGATGAATTAAAACTCCACGCACCTTGGTCTGAATACTTACCTTGTGGCACAGCCCAATTGTGACCACATACATCCAAGCAAAGGTACGTAATCCGACTGAAACTAACGCCAGCTGATCATACATTAAATACTATAGCCATACACAATCACTCATTGTGCTTGACATAGGCCACCCCTGGCCACCAGCCGACTTGTGCATGTACATGTGCGCTGCCAGTCAAACATACTAGTGTGTGACCAGTAGTAAGTCATATTCTTAATCAAAGTATCTGTTAGCTGATGCAACATACTATCTTCTAAGTGCGAGTATTTAACCCAGTGCCTTACGAGGAATCACAGTTTGTTTTCGGTGCAACAGGTACTGAATCTGCATATACCACGTCTGCAGAGGCATCATCTTCTGCTGCCAAAGGTGGCCATAGTACACCACCAACGGAATACACCCCCGAACTTGAGACTTTGGAGCTTCCATACTTTGCCATCAATCCTATGCTCCTTGACAATGGGCACGATCCTACATTGAAGAAGTGTAAGCTTGATTCACTTAGCTCAGAGCCAGAGGACCACAATATGAACATGCCCACATTGACGGGTACTCATGGATATGTGGGGCACCCTCTGACTCGACATTTCCAGTCCCCATTCCTTCCAGCATCCAAGAAGATTTGTCCATCAAATCAAAAGACTTCAAAGTACATGCAACCTTAGTTATAGTGTCAATTTTCACTAAATCTGCTTGGATATTTCAGGATTCCGATTCCCTCAAGATTAAAAGTCCCAACCGAAATTGCTCCACCATCATCAATTCGTTCTACTGCACCGTTGTCAATTCATTCTACTGTACCATCATCAATTTGTTCTACTGCACCGTTGTCAATTCATTCTACTGTGCTGTCATCAATTTGTTCTTCTGCACCATCATCAATTTGTTCTTCTGCACTGTTGTCAATTCGTCCAACTGCACCTCCACAATCCAATCTGCCAAAACATCCCTCAACTGCAGTACTATGGTCAATGCATCCTCAACCTAATCTGCAGCCCTCTCACCGTGCCATCGCATTTAAGAAACAGGTCATGCCTGAACCCCAGGCTTCTTTGACTCCCACTCGCTCATTTCTTGTCCACAAGCCCAATGTTAACCGGCCATGTCCAAAACCAAAACCAGTCAGCAATGCCATGCAGCCACTCGCATTCTCAAAAAACACAGCCGTGTTATCTAGTCACTCCAAGCTGCCACCAGCAAGAGACATCCCTCCTGTCCCACAAGATGATAGTGACGATGCAGAACTTGACTCGGGACTCCTAACACGCAAGTCCAAAGGAGGAAGCAGCAAAGATAAAGTATCAGCTCACTCTCGGTCCCAGTTAGAATCCAGCCGACAGCATAGCATGCTTCAGACCATGCAAGGCGAAATACTCCAGCTCCATAAAGAACAGTCTCAAATGTCCCAAGATCATAATGCAGTTACAAATCGAATCAATATGCAAGTCAAGGCTATCATCCACCGTCTCGAGGCTCTCGAGGTTCGAGACCCACAATCTGCACCATCTCATACTGACAATTCAATGAATGTTGGTTTTTTTTTGCTGTTTGTTCGATTGAAGTCTAAACTATCATCTGTAGAGTGCTATCCGACAGGTATTGCAGAAAATGATGGGTATTGAGGCCAATGAAGCCCTGCCAGCACCAGTCAATAACATGAATGAATTTTGGGCTGACATTGATGAACTCACCATCGACAACAAGATCTCGTCAATGAAAGTTTTACAACCAAAGTGGGAATTGTTGTGGACAGCGAATGCGAAGTGGCATGGAGCTTATGTTGAACACTTTCATCATGATGCGTGCACATACAAACCTACACTGTCTCAAGATACTGTCAACAAACTTCCTATCAAAACTCTCAAGTCCCTGACAGGCAAGGTCTTCAAGAACATGAAGCAGAAGTATAAGGAGGCAGAAAAGCCAATCAGTGTTCAGTCACTCAATGTCCAAAGTGCCAGACGTGAGAAACACCAATTAGATGTGCATATTTTTGACAAATGTACTATTTAATATTAACCATCATACAGAAAGCAGCATTAGCATCTGTTGTCCGTCCCAAGTTCCCACTACTGGCAGGCAAGGAATACAACTTTATTTTTGCAGCGAAATGGCAATCAACCGATTACAGCGGCTCAGATGCCTCCGACGACATCAATTCGAGTGATGACAAAGCTGTCTCGCTACTCAATCCACACCAAAAAGCATACAAGAAGAAGAAGAAAACAACAATCTTAATGACATGCCCACCTGTATGGCGGTCAAAGGATGTGAGTTGGTCCCTTCTGTGGTCTTGCACCGTGTCTCAGTTATGTCCAAACAGTTCTGCAGGGCCATCAAAGAGATAAGAGATGTGGTAGACAAAGATGTGGGGAAAAAGAAGCTCAGAAGAAGCACTGGATGAAAAAACGGATTCCTCGAGTGCAAGGCCCACCCAGGATGGCGAAATCATTTCCAGTTCATGATTCAATCAAGACCCCACGATGGGCCATCTCCACGAAGTGGCTTCACTCTCTTTCTCTAGAGGAGCATAACAAGCAAGAGGCATTAATGACTGAGTGCCATGGCATTGGTGATAGCGAGAGTTCCACAGATCCCAATATTGACGACTTGGAGCAAGAATAAATCAGTTATGATTCAGTGTAATTTGTACAGTAGCATAAAGCATGGCATGTATACTATAGCAGCACTTTAATGGTACGAGAGGGACTCTAAGAGTTGTTGTTGTCTGGTTCTTGGGAGGTCTGAAACTCTCTCTTTAACATAATAGTACAATCAGAACATACAAAACACTAACTGTGTCTAATGAGAAAGTCATCCATAAGCGACCCATTCTTGGTACATGAACTGGTGCAAACGCAAATTGACCACTGAGATCATCAAGATGGCATGCCTCGAGGCTCCTGAGAATGTTGTACTTCCAGGTTGCAATCCTGAGGTCAGTTGCCCTGATGTCGTGGTTGAGTCATCATAGTTCAACCACATGGTAATGAAGGATAGGCTTTGTCATATCCCATATCTCCGACATCCACAAACTCTTTCCAGTAGCGCGCTTCCTCCGGACCACTGGACCTGAACTCCGGACAGGTCCACTCCACCGGACCTAACCCTGATTTAGAATCCCCCTTACTTCCGGCCCTCCAGCTTCTGTAGATATCCACCTGCTCATTGATATCTGGTACCTATCTCATCTCCGAGTTCATTTCCTTATGATCCGTCTTACTTTACTTGATCCGCTCGGACTTACTAATATACTCACCATATGCTTTCCTCACTGCCTCTGTACTCCAGATTACTGATCAGTTAGTTTACCTATAGTATATAAACTCCTGTACTTTGTTGTAAATACCTCAGTTCGAATATTATACATAGTCCTGCTCATTCCTGTCTCTCCGGACTTGAGTTCTCCAACTCTCGTCATTCTCCGAAACTAGACCAGGGTAGACCCCTAAGTCTACTTCTGTTACTGGCTCTACCTCCGGGTAGTCTACCTCTGTTCCTTTCTGCTACCGGCTCCAGCCTTAAGCAGTCTAAACTCTTTGATTGATATCTACGGTACTACCGGGTTACATACAACCGGACTTAGTACTACCAGACCCCCTGAAATTAAGGGCACATACTCAGGTAAGGGGCACAGTGCACGAGCTGAAGCCAAGCCCCTCGGATCATAGTCCTCCTTTGAGCACGGCCTTAACAGTATATTCGAACTCACACCTCACCGAGTATACTAAATCATTATGACTGCTCGTACTACACAGACTTCTCTCCGAGCTGCCGGACTCTTGTCCTCCTGGCGGAACCCTACAGATGTTGTAACAGCATTCACCAGCTTCTCCCAGCGCCGTGCCAGTACCCATGGTACAGCTGCTAGTATCTCCGAACTCATCAACTGGCTCCACCTGGCAACCCCCATCTAGAACACCCAACCAAGAGAACCCATCCGAAGATGATGAGCCGGATGACCTCCCCAGAGGACCCGGCGGACCACCAGATGATGATGGTGGTGACCCGGATGATGAACAGCCTGAAGATGATGATGAAGACGATGGCCTGAATCCCCAGGACAGAGTTTTCCTCTGCCTGTCCAAGGCAATCAATAGTCTTGCTCGGAACAGTCATTGCTCCCCCACCCTAGAAGACTCCAAGGCTAAAGTCCAGGAACCGGACACTTTTGACGGCACAGAGCCTCGGAAGCTCCGAGCCTTCCTAGTCCAGTGCAAGCTCAACTTCCAGAAGCCGGTCAAGGACTTTCTGCTCCAATCATGCTAAGGTCACCTTCGCCCAGTCTTACCTAAAGGGTATGGCCCTTGAGTGGTTCGAACCGGACTTGCTCTCCGATGGCTCCGATACCCGTCCGGACT